>NQII01002261.1:57781-75707 GCA_002778355.1 Clitarchus hookeri | reverse complement strand
GGGGGGGGGGGTGTCCACCTCTCTTCCTGGGCAGCTCTGAAGTGGCGTCAATGTAGTCCAACGGCCCGTGTCGTCCTCAGATCGCGGTTTTCTACTCAACCTTGTCCTCGCCCGGCGAGCAGCGCGTCCTTCCAGCAGTCAGGGGATTTCCAAGAGTCTACAAGTCATTGCCACATCCTCATTGGTAGAAGATGGAAATATTCCCACAGTTCGCAGGAAAAAGAGAGAAGTGCTGTAACACAACGTGCGTTACTTGTGTTTAACAGTCGACAGAGACACCGGAAAACCGCGAATATTGTTTGAGCTACCATCTTCGACAACACACCAGCTAGTGCAACCTTTCAAGTTTAGATGATCAAGTTTTTTTGCTTCGGCTAAGTTCTGCGCTGACTAGTTGCAAACGTTCTTGTTTAGAGTATCATAATTCCCTTCGAGCCAGTGTAGTATACACACGTGCATGACAGTCAAAAACGAAAGAAAACTGTAGGAAATGTGTGAAAGTATGATGCATACTAGGGAAACTGTAGAATATATGTAACGTGCGTTGATTCCTGGAGAAACTGTTGAGGAAAGAATTCTTCTAAAACATTTATAAAGTTACAATTTCTAAACATTTTTATAGTGTCGTTTGTTCAACACGTGGTAAGGATATGTTATAAATGCTCATGTTCCTTGTTATATTATTATTTTTTGAAGATCTTAAGCAGTTTTGTACGATAATGTCAATTATACTGTGATAAAATCGCCATATTAGTTTAAAAATAACTTTCAGCTACGTTTTAAATAAGTTATCAGTAGCGCCACCTGTTTTTCGCGAAATATTTACGCGAAGGCTAGACTCCAATGCACTATGGCATACGGGCCGTTTTCCTTTGGTTATTGGCTACGTGTCTTTGTCGGGAGACAGTTCCTTACCTGGCTGGGCCAATCAGGATTAGGTAACTTCGACACTGCGTGTCCGTGATTCGCGGGCAAACACCTGCAATGCATGTCAGTTAAAATCATCCAATCACGAAAGTGGATTTTGGCTCTAGTGTTTTGGAGTACGAGTAGTCCTGAAATCTTATCCGGAAAACAGGTGGCCATAGTTAAAAACATTTTATCTTTTAATACTATGCCAAACTATTTTTTTCTTTGGAAAAACGTATAGGAATACAACGTGTGATTTCAACGTAAGTTTTAAGTCATAGTATTGCCACAAAGAATTTTCTTTGAAGTCTGGNATAGGAATACAACGTGTGATTTCAACGTAAGTTTTAAGTCATAGTATTGCCACAAAGAATTTTCTTTGAAGTCTGGAGTTTTGTTCGCCTGCGTTTAGGACTGAACTTCTATCTACTGCTAATTTGAATTTAATTTTAAATATAAAAATATAATTATTGTCGTACCGCACAATAATATCCATAAAATTTCTTTGTTTTTTTGTTATGACAAACCATTAATTTGAAGTGTAGCCAAACATTCTAGTTGCGCAAAACTTAGAAATTTGTAGGGGAAAACGAGTAAATTAAAATTTTCTGTAACTCCAACAATTAATGTTTGTAAGTTAATTTATCGTTTTTTTCATGTTCATTAAAATTCTGTTTGATGCAATATCATAGAATTACAAAGTACACTAAAATATACAAATTGTTTTTGATACCTGGACACCCTTAACCACTAGATGCATACCAACACTAATTTCTATGCGTCGCGGAAGAATACACAGCAGACAGGAAGCAACGGCTATCGGAAGTACTGTCGTAGGACAAATCCTGACATTCGCGTATTCTCTCAGTAGCATGTAAAGCTAACATTGACTTATTTAGTTCTTAATACAGGGCCAATTTTTCATTTTCAACGGCCTGTGTCTTAAAAGTATCACATTTAATAAGAGAAGGCCTTCTGTTACCTCGTAAACTGCAATGAATCGCATTCATAATTATGTAAATAGTCGTCAACAAAATGAAAACACGTAAAAAAAAAAACCTACGATTTTATTTTTGATAAACTGATTGCACTAAAATAATTTCGTGACGAAATGAAAGTCTGTCACGTGCGCATGGTTTCATCGGAAGTACATGTTTTGTTATTTTAANATGTGCGCATGGTTTCATCGGAATTACATGTTTTGTTATTTTAATGGAATAACATGCATTGCGTAGAATTTTAGAGACAGCATAAGAAAATAATGACTTTNACGTGCGCATGGTTTCATCGGAAGTACATGTTTTGTTATTTTAATGGAATAACATGCATTGCGTAGAATTTTAGAGACAGCATAAGAAAATAATGACATTTTTTTGTTATTTATTACAACTTTTAGGAAATTATTTTACCTGCCAAGTTTTAAGACTGAACACATTTGTGGATCTATGAGCAGTTAGATTTTATGACATTTATTTTCCTTGTGACTTTTGGTTTTCCATTTTTTTTTGTGTGTGTTGGCACTCGTACCGTGCACATGGCAGGCAATCTGAAATTCAGATCAGTTACATCGTCGNAAGTACATGTTTTGTTATTTTAATGGAATAACATGCATTGCGTAGAATTTTAGAGACAGCATAAGAAAATAATGACATTTTTTTTGTTATTTATTACAACTTTTAGGAAATTATTTTACCTGCCAAGTTTTAAGACTGAACACATTTGTGGATCTATGAGCAGTTAGATTTTATGACATTTATTTTCCTTGTGACTTTTGGTTTTCCATNGATCTATGAGCAGTTAGATTTTATGACATTTATTTTCCTTGTGACTTTTGGTTTTCCATTTTTTTTTGTGTGTGTTGGCACTCGTACCGTGCACATGGCAGGCAATCTGAAATTCAGATCAGTTACATCGTCGTCCATCACGGCGGTAATAGCCAGTCCTTCGTGGTAAACTTTGGTGGCACCGAAGGAGGTGCATTTTCTTATCTTCTGCGGTCCATTCCACAAAGAAAGTTAAATTATGACGTACTCGGGGCATTGAAGTTATTTGCCGTGTTAAACAACCTCTTACTGAAGAGGCCAGCTTTCTAGACTTGGGTCGAAGACCTGCAGTTTTAAGATCATGTTCAGTAGTGCAGAATTAACCGTGATGCCGGAATGACATAGCTCCGACAAGCAGCACACGAAACGCACGACACAATTACTAAAATTGAACAGCCAGAAAAAATACAAGGCTTCTAACGTCACCACGACGAAAACTGCAGCACGACAAACAATTTCGAATGATAGATCATTTATATTTTTGTCGTGTCGTGCAGCACTGCAAATGTGGTGGGCTACCTCAAAAAGCGAAACAACCCGACATACTTTTTTTTTTGTAATGGGAAATGTTCGTCTTTCGAAGGAAAATTTATTTTCCACCTACCAGATTAAATTCATAATATAGTTAACATTATTACCTTGTCGCACTTTCGCGTAATACCTGCACTCTTTGCCGGCATTGTGTTTTCCAAATTTCTCTTCGTGGCATAAGCGGCTGTTTAACGTATGCATTCCTTGGTACTTCGTTGGTTCGTGGTAAACTTTTGCGGCATCGACATACGTGTCTTTTCGTATCGTATGCAGCCCATGCGACGAAGAAAGTTAAATGGTACGCTTGCAACACTACAGTTAAGCTTGATTCTCATTCATACCGTCACACCAGACAGAGCGTTTATATAACCTATGGTTGTTCACGTGTAAGCAAAGGTTTACGCTTTACCATTTTGGTGTTTGGTTGTAGTCTCTTTACGACCACGCTGTTGCGTTCATAATTCTTAATACTAAGATTCCAAACTAGACGTTGTAATTTTTTTTTTAATTTTATTGTAGTACGAATTCTCAATAAATGATTTTCGAGAGACTGTAAATTTTATTTTATGCTTTCCAAAATACTTTAAAATTTTGCTCTATCTATCTGTTTATTTTCAAACTACAATTACTTACAAGTGTAGAATAAAATTAACGTTGATGTCCTCGTATTTAATTATAAATACATACATTAAATTATTCAACACAATTACATCAATTTACGATGGTTATCCAATAAATTAATGGTATAAAATATGTGAACCATCTGACTTCTGTGAAATATCGGCATGAGCCCAACTTTTTGGCTTGAGAAAACGAGAATGGTTCCTGATTGGCTGTTCATGCTATTTGCACTTTCTGTTCGACGTGATCGGCTTACATGTGTACCAGGCATTCTTCCTTTACCCTTTTATTCCCATTGTAGACCATTGGTTACATGTTGCATGTGAAAGTTGTATTAGATAGTGCTGTACACTGCGAGGCTCAGTGACCAATGACCTTCCCCGAGTGTAACTGATTAACAGTGCTACTGCTCTAAGTTATCACTAGTTCATATCTGTGACCACTAAACACACCGTCTGCAGCGCATTGGTTGTATTGTGTTATAAATTTTGTCAACTGAAGTACAGCACGCCTCAAACAATTTCTTATTTGCAACACCAGAAATATGAAATTAATAAGGGAATGGAAGGGTTAAGGTAATAATTTCTCTCCAAGGAGGCTTGTTTTCTAGACGTGTTTCCAAGAGATGTGTTTTTATGATCGTGCACAATTAACCGTCAGCATGTGACAGCTCCGAGGAGGAAGCTCGCGTCAGCAGAGCCAGGGAACGTGTGACGGCGTCACATTACAAATATTACGTTACGTCCCTGCCTGGCCAGTGGGTTTGGCCATCATTGATGAAACTCAACTGTTTGACGGAGCGACGTCTGTCCGAGGCGTGGCATCATGACCGCCACGCTCGAGAGTTCGCCTCAAACTACGGCACCCTGCTCGGGGCACGGCGGTCTGCGATGTCCCCTCCCCACTACACCCCGGCGTCACGATGTCACAGCCAGTGAAGACGTGTTTTACTGGCGCCGTACAAGTTGGAAATAGAGACTGTGTTCCTGAATGGCTACGTCTGTGATGATGACGAAATATCCGTTGCTGAATTTCGAGACCATACTAGAAAATATTTGTGCAGAAAGGATTTTCTGTATAAATAGGGGTTCCAGGCATACGACGGGCGAGGTTTGGGGTAGCTCTGCACAGGACAACATGATTTGTAATTTAAGTTAAGTAATGTACAGATTTTAATATACTCTTAGCTTTTGAGGGAGTTGTAATAAAACTATTTGTATTCCTGCGTGTAAATATTTTTTAACAAATTTTTGCTATCAGTTTTATCACTATTTTTTTTAGTATTTTTGCATTTAAGGAAATTTGAAAATGTTGGACACTGTAAAGCTATAATAAGCATTTAAATTGGAATGAAAGATTATAATTATTCAAACTTAAATATTGTATGAAATGCGCGCGTGTTTTTTTATAGCACACATAATCACTTTATTGTATGCTTATATTTACATGTATATTCATTTTTAAGAAGTGGGTTACCGTCATAAAAGGGGAGGTTATCCCCACCCCACAAGGAATAAAGAAAAAAAAAAGGGGGGGTTTTCCACAATAATTCGTTGAGGTTTCAAATGGTTCTCCTAATACACATTGCAAGTTCCTGTTCTCCTTTACCCTAGGAGTTATGAAGGGGAACAGTGGTTCTGATGCGTTGAGAGAGCGAGTGTTCTCTGGGCCCATGGCACAGGCGACGTCACGGCGTATCGGTCGCAAACGCATGGGACGGCGGTGACCTTTGCCGCGTCGCGTCGTCATAGTTAGAAAGAGTCACGACTAGGAGCGTTGAGGGCGGCGGCGAAAGTCCCAGCGGGTCAGGCGCTATGAGGGTGCCCGCAAGGTGGTCGCTGATACTGGTCGCTGATACTCTCCCGCAGGTGAGAAAGGGTGATCGGTAACGCGTGCAGGCACGGTGGACTTCCTCCGGGCTGATAGCTTCCTCCAGCTGGCTTTCTCATAGTGTTAGCAAATAGTAGATAAGCGCGCAGAGGCGAAATTGCGTGGACGGTTCCTTTCGCGCAACCCAGTTGTATTACAAAACAGTTTTTTTCATTTGCACTTTTGAGGTTGAATGATTTCAAATGTCATGTGTCCCAAGTGTCTGTCCGCTAATCATGGACGTTAAGTATCCGATTTCTTTATTGCAATTGGCCCAGTCAAATAAGAACATGTTTTCTCACCACGTAGACACTCGGCCAATAACCAAAGGAAGCTGTGGGTGTGGACGTAGGATATTGAGGTCTAGCATGGCCATAAATATTTTCGCGAAAAATAAATGTCCCTATTGATCGCTCATTGACCGCACGAAGCCGTGGAAAACGGGACCGTGAGTCTGGTCGGCTATTGCACGTTATTGGTTGCTCTGTTGTCTGGCAAGTTAATCTCCAAGAGCTGATCGGTGAACGACGCCCGCCATATTTATAGTCATATTGACACCAGCATTTCACTTCTGTATTCTCAACTGTTCAGTCCCTCCGTGACCACGATCTAGGGCGTGTTGCAAGTGAAAGATATTAATGGTTGGCACTGTACACGTCAAGGAATCAGTGACCGTTGTTTTGAGCGTCTTCCTTTCAAGCCATATGATTTATTTGGAATTTCTGCGTCTATCAGTTGTGAATGGTTAATGCTGACGTCAACGAACGCGCAGAACGTTTTCCACTGGCTACGAGACGCACGCTTGACGTAATTACAGGGCACGTTAGGAAACTAAACGATTTCAACACCTCGAGTTCGAAAATGACTTCGGTGCTGGACGGCTTAAATACTATGCGATGCTAGGTTGGCACTTGAGTCATGCTGCTCAAGCATATCCGTTCCAAGGTAACAGCTTGTGTCACTTCGCCAGTTCGCACACTTGGAACGAATTGACTGCGTAGCCAAGAACTATCGCACGCATGCGTCACGAGCAGAGACGTGTAGAATTCTTTATTTTCTGGCATCAGAGTAATCTACAAGATGCCATGTGCTCATTTGACTTCTGCTATCTGCTAACAGTTTGTGAAGTCCTCCCCCAAGGACAGGCCAGCCAAACACACCGTGAGCGGCAGACTGACCAATCTCCTGTAAAGCGGCGTCACAGGCAAACGACTTCCTATAATGCGAAGCAGCCGATGATCTCGCGCGTTGCTCTCGAATATGCATAGAGCAGTTAAGTTTAGCTTGTCACAAAATAATAAAGCTAATTTTGCAGGTCTCTACTAATGAGTAGGGCCCATCTGTTTTTTCGCGAAAAGTTATACGCGCGGTCTAGACTTCAGTATCTTCCGCCCACACTTGCAACATTCCTTCGGTTATTGGCAGGCGTGTTTCTGTGAGAGGACATTTTTTACCTGACTGGACCAATCCGAATTTGGTTACTCTGACAGTGAACGTACGTGATTCATAGGCAGTCACTTAAGATACATAAGAATTAGAATAATTCAATTACTAGAGTAAATATGAACTAAAGTGTTTTGGAACCCAACTAGTAGTAGAAAGCAAATGCCCCTATTCATGAGTAGTGATACTTGATTTTCGTTAGAAGAATTCCGAGCTGATTAGACTTCAATATCCCGTATCCCTGTAAGTAGCACTCTGTTTGCGATAATTGTTCTTCTGTAAGTCATTGTTTTAAACAATAGCGACAACGCTGCGTCTTTTCTAAACAGATTGCTATATATATAGTCCTTGCTCTATAGTCCCTGATTAAAGTTCTGAGGGAACAAAATATGTGCGAAGCTTGTTTATGCTATTTCCCATCGCCGTCAGAATGATTTCTCATAGACGGACGTGACCTTGAAGCGTTTAATAATTTTTACTAGGGTGGCCCCATAAAAACATGACGAAAACTGTAAATCGCAGCCTTCTTTAGGCCTACGTGAAAAATGTTGCCAGAATGTGTTGCCTGCTAAAAAGGGAAATACCGAAAGGCGAGGAATTTGAAAGCTGGCGAGCTTTGTCTTTACGTTCTTGCTTCTGGTGAAGTTTATTGGTTGGTATAGTCCAAAGAAGTTGATTTCTAACTTTTCTGAAATCCTGTCAAAGTTATACTTCAGGATATTCCACCGTCTCACGCAAATAAAGCTTATCCAAGTGTAGAAAATTACACCAAGAGGATAGCGCACCGCATTCATGCGCCCTCACTGCAATACACTGAAGAGAAAAAAAACTGGTACACCTGCCCCTTGAGAACGCAGAAGTGCCGCAAGACGACGTAGCATGGACTCAACTAATGTCTGAAGGTATGCAGGAGGTATCCACACCATGAATTCTGCAAGGGAGTCCACATATCCAATCTGCGCCAATTTGAGAAAGAGTTGCGCGTCTGTCACGTTTAATGATTCTCGTCAGTCGTCGTTTGTCCCGTTCTTTCACGATCTTTTTCCGGCCGCAGTGATGTCGAAGATGTGATGTTTTACCGGGTTCCCAATATTCACAGCACACTAGTGAAATGGTCGTACGCAAACATCCAAATGTTATCGCTACCTCGGGGATGCTATGTCCCATCTCTCGTGCGCCGACTGTAACACCACGTTCAAACTCACTTAAATCTTGATAACCTGCCATTGTAGCAGCAGTAACCGATCTAGCTGCCGACAACATCGCGTTACTCTGATTGGTTCCATACCTCTGTTATTTGTATACGCACGCCTATACCAGTTTTTTTTTTTGACTCTTCAGTGTAATATGTTGCATAATCAACTATTTCTTGCTAAGCATTGCCAACACACCTATTTTCTCCCTGGTTTTATTCATAGGTATTAACTGTAAACAAAATATTATAATTTCAAGATAAAATATAACTAAAAGTTCAATTTAATAAAAATATAAGGTTTTTTTTATGTTAATCCAAGTATAAAATGCTTGAGATACATGAGATATTTAGGAAACACCCAAGCACGTCATAAATGCAGTGATTTTTCAAAAGTTCGATTAAAATTTTTTGTAGAAATCGTGAATAGAATATACATATGAATAGGACCACCTGTTTTTTGCGAAAAAAATTCCACGACTAGTTGTACTGCAAAGAAAATTAGTTCAGAACCAATTTTGCGGCTGGAGGATGTCAACTCCCACGCGTCTTACATCTCTGCCAGCCATTCACGGATGTTCAATGTCGGGGTAACTTAAGTCTGATTGGCCCAGTAGAATAGAAAGTTTCTTCTCACACAGACACGCAGCCACTAGCCAAAGGAAGTCTGCAAGTGTGCACGTATGAAGTTGAAGTATAGAGAAAAACGTATGAATCGTGCGCATTAATATTTTAGTGTCTTGCTTTGCTTGAATTCTTACGTTTCTCCCTTTCTTTATAAAGCTGTCGTTATATATACAATAAAGACAAATTGCAGTGGTGCCAACTGCAGCATGCAGGAGAAGACTAGGTGAAGCGGCGTGTGGACAGCCCTGAGAGCGGCTGTGTGGGTTACCTACTTACGGCTGGGTACTTACCGTCGAGCTCTTCTCTCTGGCGGTAGAGCCTCTCCTACGCCGCGACCGCGACGGAAACACGCGAGCTGTGTGCCGCGGGATCGGCTTTCGACGACCGCTCCCCCGGGCACGCCCACGCGAGCGCACAGCCGACCTCAGCTTTTACCTGCTGCTGACATTCGCCACCGACCCCGAGCCCACAGTCTGCCCTGCCTGCCTGCCTGTACCGGGTTCTGTCTGCAGTCTACCTCTGTTCTTGTGAAGGGAAAGCTACGTACGGCTCACTGCGAAAATTACTAAACATATAATTTAAAAAACATATTTCAAATTTTATTCTATATTTATTAATTTTTGTATTTGGATTGAAAAGAAATTCGAAAGTAAATTCTAAACATTATTGAAGAAATCAAACATTAAAAAAAATATAACGAAATTTTTTTTTTAAATTTTTTTTTTAATAATAATTTTTTTTTACCAAAAAGAAAACATAATTTTGCTTGAGTTCACTGGATTTAACTTTTTCCTTTTTTTTTTTTTTTTTTTTTTTTTTTTTTTTTNTTTCCTTTTTTTTTTTTTGTTTTGTTTTTGTTTTGAATAGAGTTTCTCCCCTTAAAGAGCATTATAATGGAACTTGGGAGTTTATATTTGAATTTCGTATTACCATTCAAAACTCTATCAATTTAAAACAAAATTTTGTTTTCTATGCAATTTTTTATAAGTGTTGTTCCAGGCATACGACGGGCGAGGTTTGGGGTAGCTCTGCACAGGACAACATGATTTGTAAATTAAGTTAAGTAATGTCCAGATTTTAAAATACACTTAGCTTCTGAGGGAGATGTAATAAAACTATTTGTATTCCTGAGTATAAATATTTTTAAAACAATTTTTGCTATCAGTTTTATCACTTTTTTTATTAGTATTTTTGCATTTAAGGAGATTTGAAAATTTTGGGCACTGTAACGCCATATTAGCATTTAAATTGGAATGAAAAATTATAATTATTCAAACTTAAATATTGTATGAAATGCGCACGTGTTTTTTATAGCACACATAATCACTTTATTGTATGCTTATATTTAAATTTAATTAATTTTTAGAAGTGGGTTACCGTCATAAAATAATTTGGGGAGGTTATCTCCCCCCACAAGGAATAAACAAAGGAAAAAAGGGGTTTCCACAATAATTCGTTGAGGTTTCAAATGGTTGCTCCTAATCCTAATTGCAAGTTCCTGTTCTCCTTTACCCTAGGAGTGATGAAGGGGAACAGTGGTTCTGATGCGTTGAGAGAGCGGGTGTTCTCTGGGCCCTTGGCACAGGCGACGTCACGGCGTATCGGTCGCAAACGCATGGGACGGCGGTGACCTTTGCCGCGTCGCGTCGTCATAGTTAGAAAGAGTCACGACTAGGAGCGTTGAGGGCGGCGGCGAAAGTCCCAGCGGGTCAGGCGCTATGAGGGTGCCCGCAAGGTGGTCGCTGATACTGGTCGCTGATACTCTCCCGCAGGTGGGAAAGGGTGATCGGTAACGCGTGCAGGCACGGTGGACTTCCTCCGGGCTGATAGCTTCCTCCAGCTGGCTTTCTCATAGTGCTAGCAAAGAGTAGATAAGCGCGCAGATGCGGAATTGCGTGGACGGTTCCTTTCGCACAACCCAGTTGTATTACAAAACAGTTTTTTTCATATGCACTTTTGAGGTTGAATGATTTCAAATGTCACGTGTGCCAAGTGTCTGTCCGCGAATCATGGACGTTAAGTATCCGATTTCTTTATTGCAATTGGCCCAGTCAAATAAGAACATGTCTTCTCACCAGGTAGACACGCGGCCAATAACCAAAGGAAGCTGTGGTTGTGGACGTAGGATATTGAGGTCTGGCATGGCCATAAATATTTTCGCGAAAAATACATGTCCCTGTCGATCGCGCATTGACCGCACGAAGCCGTGGAAAACGGGACCGTGAGTCTGGTCGGCTATTGCACGTTATTGGTTGCGCTGTCGTCTGGCAAGTTAATCTCCACGAGCTGATCGGTGAACGACGCCTGCCATATTGATAGTCATATTGACACCAGCATTTCACTTCTGTATTCTCAACTGTTCAGTCCCTCCGTGACCACGATCGAGGACGTGTTGCACGTGAAGGATATTTATGGTCGGCACTGTACACGCCAAGGGATCAGTGACCGTTGTTTTGAGCGTCTTCTTTTCAATCCATATGATTTGTTGGAATTGCTGTATCTATCGGTTGTGAATGGTTAATGCTGACGTCAACGAACGCGCAAAACGTTTTCTACTGGCTGCGAGACGCACGCTCGACGTAATTACAGGGAACGTTAGAAAACTAAACTATTTCAACACTTGAGTTCGAAAATTACTTCGGTACTGGATGGCTTGAATACTCTGCGATGCTAGATTGGCACTTGAGTCATATCCGTTCCAAGGTAGCAGCTTGTATCACTTCACCAGTTCGCGGACTTGGAACGAATTGACTGCGTAGCCGGGAACTATCTCACGCATGCGTCACGAGCAGAGACATGCAGAATTCTCGTTATTTTCTGGCAGCAGAGTAAACTACAATACGCCATGTGCTCATTTGACTTCTGCTATTGGCTAACAGTTTGTGAAACCCTCCCCCAAGGACAGTCCAGCCAAACAAACCGTGAGCGGTAGACTGACCAATCTCCTGTAAAGCGGTATCACAGGTAAACGACTTCGTATAAAGCGAAGTAGCCAATGAGCTCGCGGATTGTTCTCAAATATGCATAGAGCATTTAACTTTAGCTTGTCGTAGGGCCCACCTGTTTTTCGCGTAAAGTTATTTATACACGTGGTCTAGACTTCAGTATCCTCCGCCCACACTTGCAACATTACTTCGGTTATTGGCAGGCGTATTTCTGTGAGAGGACATTTCTTACCTGACTGGACCAATCTCAATTTGGTTACCCTGACAGTGAACGTACGTGATTCACAGGCAGTCACTTAAGATACATAAGGATTAGAATCATTCAATTACTAGAGTAAATATGAACTAAAGTGTTTTGGAACCCAAGTAGTAGTAGAAAGCAAATGCCCCTATTCATGAGTAGTGATACTTGATTTTTGTTAGAAGAATTCCGAGCTGATTAGAATTCAATATCCCGTACCACTGTAAGTAGCACTCTGTTTGCGATAATTGTTCTTCTGTAAATCATTGTTTTAAACAATAGCGACAACGCTGCATCTTTTCTAAACAGATTGCTATAGATAGTCCTTGCTCTATAGTCCCTGATTAAAGTTCTGAGGGAACAAAATACGTGCGAAGCTTGTTTATGCTATTTCCCATCGCCGTCAGAATGATTTCTCATAGACGGACGTGACCTTGAAGCGTTTAATATTTTATACTAGGGTGGCCCCATAAAAACATGACGAAAACTGTAAATCGCAGCCTTCTGTAGGCCTACGTGAAAAATGTTGCCAGAATGTGTTGCCTGCTAAAAAGGGAAATACCGAAAGGCGAGGAATTTGAANTTAGGCCTACGTGAAAAATGTTGCCAGAATGTGTTGCCTGCTAAAAAGGGAAATACCGAAAGGCGAGGAATTTGAAAGCTGGCGAGCTTTGTCTTTACGTTCTTGCTTCTGGTGAAGTTTATTGGTTGGTATAGTCCAAAGAAGTTGATTTCTAACTTTTCTGAAATCCTGTCAAAGTTATACTTCAGGATATTCCACCGTCTCACGCAAATAAAGCTTATCCAAGTGTAGAAAATTACACCAAGAGGATAGCGCACCGCATTCATGCGCCCTCACTGNTCACGCAAATAAAGCTTATCCAAGTGTAGAAAATTACACCAAGAGGATAGCGCACCGCATTCATGCGCCCTCACTGAAATACACTGAAGATAAAAAAAAACTGGTACACCTGCCCCTTGAGCACGCAGAAGTGCCGCAAGACGACGTAGCATGGACTCAACTAATGTCTGAAGGTATGCAGGAGGTATCCACACCATGAATTCTGCAAGGGAGTCCACATATCCAATCTGCGCCAATTTGAGAAAGAGTTGCGCGTCTGTCACGTTTAATGATTCTCGTCAGTCGTTATAGTAAGTAAAATCGGGTGCAGTTCCTTCGATGTGGGTATACCCATTCTCTTGAGTGGCTGCGCCAGACTCTGGAAAACTCCTTGTGTCTGATCATCTATATACTTTGCGCTGTGAACGCTTCCCTATTGGTTGCGCTACCGGTGGCCAAGTAAGTTACCAGACGCTGATTGGCGCAAGGAACCGTAGAGGAGGCAGTGTATGGGAGTGCTCTCCCGAGCGCTCGCCGCTGGAGGGAGGGAAACCACGTGACACTTCTTGCGCTATACACACCAAACTGATAATATAGCGNCGAGCGCTCGCCGCTGGAGGGAGGGAAACCACGTGACAATTCTTGCGCTATACACACCAAACTGATAATATAGCGCTCTACTACCGCGCTGATAAATACCGCGCCTCTTACGATTTTTTGACAGGTAATATGCACGTGCGGAGCAGCTCTCGTCCAACATTTCCCGGCCGCTGTTACCACTGAAATGAACAACCTCACCCCTTCGTGCAGCGACAATGGACTCTCCTGACTCGTCCCGACACGTTTTGGACTTCCGCGCACTATCTTCTCAAGGGGCCGCGGTGGCTCAGCGGTTGGCCCGCTCGGCTCCCATTAAGGCGAACCGGGTTCAATCCTCGGCCGGGTCGCTCCCGAATTTTCGCAAGTTGGAATCGTGTCGGACGATGACGCTGGTCGACGGGTTTTTCTCGGAGATCTCCCGTTTCCGCCGCCGTTTCATTCCGGCTCTGCTCCATTCTCACCTCATCTCACCCTCGTCGGCTCTCAAGACGTCGTTGTTAATAACGGCAACCCAAATCTCTCAACTCTGCTCAACAATCTTCTTATTTGGATTTCACTATAAGCGGTCATTTCACTTCTGTATTCTCGACTATTCTGTGGCAGTGCAAATGTTTGCGGGTGGCTGCGGGAGGATGCGCAACGGGCGCGAAGAGAAAATGCAGAAGTGCTGAGTTAACCATGGAGCGGCTTGTAACCAAGGCCGGAGGCTGTATCGAGGCAGGAGTGGCGCGACGTACGCGGGCTAGAACCGCACCCCGTTGGTGAGAAGCCGTCTATAACCGCAGCCTGACTCTTTGGTATTTAGCGGCAGCCGGCCGTCCATNCCGCCGTATTCGCAGCCTCAGGACAAGTAAGTGCACTGGTGCGGGCGTCAGTGACGTGTGGTGAACTGTAGCACGGTAAGCTGGCGTTAGCTCTGTGCTGTACCCTGTAGCTTGCTAGTTTACACTCCCACCACTAAAAACGTAGCTCGGCAGGTGACGCCGCAGGACGCGTGCAAGGGGTTCATTTACCTGCTCGCTTGTGAGTGGTCGGAACGCACTCAGTTTCCCTAGGCTGCTGCGGTGGTTACTGGCTCCTGCTGCGTGCACCAGAATGTACAGCTGTGATCAAGCGCCAGCTTACCTCGCAGCACTTCACCACATGCCACTGGTAGGCGTACGCATTCTCTGATAGGTTGTGCGAGGCTCTGGAACCACGTATGACTACTGAGTACTGCGAAAGATTCCCCGGCGCACCCTGGACAATTTTTCCTGCGAGTTTCGCTAAGATATTACTTGAGAGCTACGCAAAGCGCTATGTAACGTGGTTACTCACGGGGTCCGTCACTAGTTTTGCCACACGCGGTATGGGTTTCCTTGCTTGCTATTCTGTCAACTAGCAACGCTGGCAGCCATAACCATTTTTAACATCTGGCGAAAGTAATAAACAATGAACTCTGTACGGCGAAGAAATATTGCTGTAATTACACTTTTTTTTCAGTTATGGGTCGTGAAAATAGAAATTTTAGACGAAATAAACGACTGTGTACAAGAGAATGGTTAGCCTGAAGGAACGAAATCTGGAAATGCTTTTCGGAGAATTCGGGTGAGTACACAGATAACCTCGCAACTGTATGCAAACATGTTTCTTCTATGCATTTATTAACACTACCAAAAACAATCATGTTTCAATGTAGATTAAGTCACGTGACACGTTTCCTTGCTCTCATTGGCTGAGATCGGAAACTTTCAAAGAAACGCGTATATAAAATGGTACCATTCCAATCACAGAAAAACAGTATGCTGGCCAGTAAAACTGCACGTAGGCATCGATATTTCCAGTGTACGAGCACGTTCAGCGGCAAGCAAAACTCCACGCATGCGATATTGTACGGGGAATGGTTCCATGTGATGTGAGCTTTAGAGTGCGTGAGTGAAATAATTTGGGCGGCCCTTAACATCGAGGTCTTGAGAGCCGATGAGGGTGAAGCGAGGTGAGTGTGGAGCAGCGGAGGAATGCANCCGGGCACGCCCACGCGAGCGCACAGCCGACCTCAGCTTTTACCTGCTGCTGACATTCGCCACCGACCCCGAGCCCCACAGTCTGCCCTGCCTGCCTGCCTGTTCCGGGTTCTGTCTGCAGTCTACCTCTGTTCTTGTGAAGGGAAAGCTACGTACGGCTCACTGCGAAAATTACTAAACATATAATTTAAAAAACATATTTCAAATTTTATTCTATATTTATTCATTTTTGTATTTGGATTGAAAAGAAATTCTAAAGTAAATTCTAAACATTATTGAAGAAATCAAACATAAAAAAAAATATAACGAAATTATTTTTTTAATAATTATTTTTTTTTACCAAAAAGAAAACATAATTTTGCTTGAGTTCATTAAATTTGACTTTTTCCTTTTTTTTTTTTTGTTTTGTTTTTGTTTTGAATAGAGTTTCTCCCCTTAAAGAGCATTATAATGGAACTTGAAGTTTATATTCGAATTTCGTATTACCATTCAAAACTCTATCAATTTAAAACAAAATTTTGTTTTCTATGCAATTTTTTATAAGTGTGTTAGAATTATCTATTTATATCTACTTACTCGTGAAATGAGACTGGCCTCTTCACCACCGAAAAGTTGGTAGGAGTCAGATCAGCGTACACCGTGCTTTTTATTTCCCATCATAATCCTCCTGTTTCGCAAGAAAAGAAGACTACATTTGTAGGTACATGTGTATTTCGCACAAATATTTATGGCCCTACTAGACTTCAATATCCTACGTCCACAACCACAACTTCCTTTGGTTATCGGCCGCGTGTCTACTTGAGAAGACATTCTTATTTGACTGGGTCAATTGTAATAAAGTACTCCGATACTAAACGTCCATGATTCGCGGACAGACACTTGAGGCACGTGACATATGAAATCATTCAACCACATACGTGCATATCAACAAAAGGGTTTTGTAGTGCAAATGGTCTTGAAATCTTTTCGCGGAAAACACCTGTGTATATACATTTGGTTTGGATTCGTCAGGCTTGGTTGTTAATCCGAATGTAAAAACACGCTGTTGACTCACAATGACCACGCATGCGCTGTTGAAGCGAACTCTATATTCTATTGACGTGCGGCTAGTTTTGATCATACGACCAATCACAGTAGCTTCGTTTACAAGAATTTTGCTGATGTATATTACACTTTCCGGGTACTACCACGCAGTATTATTTTCGTAAAAACTGCATTCTCAATGAAAAATTAAATTTTGAATAATGAATTAGATATATTTTACACCAAACCTAAGATAATTGACTTCAGTAGGAACACAGTTCAACTGTTCTACTACCAGGCGCGGAGATATAAGTCGCCGAACTACACACAGTTAAACGAAGTCATAAAATGTTGAAGTAGTCTACAAGAGGTCGCAACATTTTCTCACGAAAAATCGTTTAGGTTATCTGTAGTTATGTCACATAATAGTAAGTAAAATCGGGTGCAGTTCCTTCGATGTGGGTATACCCATTCTCTTGAGTGGCTGCGCCAGACTCTGNATATAAGTCGCCGAACTACACACAGTTAAACGAAGTCATAAAATGTTGAAGTAGTCTACAAGAGGTCGCAACATTTTCTCACGAAAAATCGTTTAGGTTATCTGTAGTTATGTCACTTAATAGTAAGTAAAATCGGGTGCAGTTCCTTCGATGTGGGTATACCCATTCTCTTGAGTGGCTGCGCCAGACTCTGGTAAACTCCTTGTGTCTGATCATCTATATACTTTGCGCTGTGANGTAAACTCCTTGTGTCTGATCATCTATATACTTTGCGCTGTGAACGCTTCCCTATTGGTTGCGCTACCGGTGGTCAAGTAAGTTACCAGACGCTGATTGGCGCAAGGAACCGTAGAGGAGGCAGTGTATGGGAGTGCTCTCCCGAGCGCTCGCCGCTGGAGGGAGGGAAACCACGTGACAATTCTTGCGCTATACACACCAAACTGATAACATAGCTCTCTACTACCGCGCTGATAAATACCGCGCCTCTTACGATTTTTTGACAGGTAATATGCACGTGCGTAGCAGCTCTCGTCCAACATTTCCCGGCCGCTGTTACCACTGAAATGAACAACCTCACCCCTTCGTGCAGCGACAATGGACTCTCCTGACTCGTCCCGACACGTTTTGGACTTCCGCGCACTATCTTCTCAAGGGGCCGCGGTGGCTCAGCGGTTGGCCCGCTCGGCTCCCATTAAGGCGAACCGGGTTCAATCCTCGGCCGGGTCGCTCCCGAATTTTCGCAAGTTGGAATCGTGTCG
>NQII01002261.1:31202-55946 GCA_002778355.1 Clitarchus hookeri | reverse complement strand
CCCCCCCCCTCGATGGTTAGACTTCAATATACTTAGAACACGGTCGCAACTTTCCTTTGCGTGTTGACCCCGCGTGTCTTTGCGAGAAGACGTTTTCTTACTTAATGGGGCGGTCAGAATTATTTTATTCCGACACTGGACGTCTGTAATTTTCGCGCAGAAAACTGAGATGCGGAACATTTAAAATCGTCCAATGAACGAAGCGAACGTAAACGAAAGTGTTTTTGGATTAAAACCAGCCCGTAGGGTTTTTAATCGGGAAACCGATGCCCATACTCTTATACTCCATTCGCGATTTTTTTTCACACTTTTTGAAACAAACCTTAAAAAAATCGCCCCATGTGCGAGGTGTTCGGTTGTTTCTTAAACAAGCCATGTATCACAAGCCTTGTTTACTTCTATTAACATAAAAGTACATTTATTTTACGTTAAATTGAACTTTTAATTAAACTCTTATCTATAAATTTAAATATATCGTTAATATTTAATCTGAATAAAAACTGGGAGAAAATAGGTATGTTGGTAATGCTTAGTAATAAAAAGTTCTTCTGCAAAATATAACGTAACTGAGTACGCAAGAATACGGTGCGTAGTCCCACTGGTGTAATTTTCTAGACATAGTAAAGTTTTTCTTGCATGCGGTGGAGGAATATCCAGGAAGTAGAACTTAAGCAGGGCTTCAAAAAATTTGGACGTAACCGCGAATGGACTATAGCAGTGTAATTTTTATGTTTGGCCAAATTATGCACATTGGACAAAAAGAACTGAGCAGAAAGTTAAAAGCGTTTAACTGGCGACAAATAAGCTGTAAGGGTGCCTGTAGGTAACACGTCGTCATCTCTGAGAAACTGCCAGCCACGACGAGCAGCAAATACCTCTCACCAGGTCTCAAGGACACTACTGACAAGTGGACCGTTCTTCATATCTCAGTTAGTGTTGCGCCACACGCAATGTTCACCGTACCTCTCAGCGAGACTTTGGACGACGGCGTGGACCAGAGATTCTGTGTGCTGTGTCTTAGTATCTGATTCCGTCAAGGATGAGGAGAGCGGTTGTGGGGAAAGCAGCGGCATTTACGTACCTTCAACGAAGACGTTGCATAATGTGACAGACGTTGCACGTTCATGAATGAAACACTCGACACAAAAGGAGTGGTTTTGCAACGAGCAGTGCTCAGAGTTTTGTGCGACCCCGAAACTTTGGTTACGTATATTGCTAAAACATCCTTTCTGTTTAAATGTTAATACGGCTTCCTTTGGAGTCAGGTGTCTGTGCTCAAATATAACTCTTATTCTTCTTCTATTTCTGCAATTGGAGAACGAGGGTCGTTTTTGTGAGATTCCTCAAGTGTCCTCCACTCCGGTTAGGCAACAACCACCTAAAGACGCTGTGGGTAACTCAGCCATCTATAGAAGTGTCAAAAGTACGTGGTCAGTGGTGAACGAGTTTGTTACCTACCTATTTATATAATACATTTTGACTAATTTTATTATATTCCAGCTACGTTAAAACTAGTTGAGAGAAATCGTAACAATGTTTTACGGCACCTGCTTACATAAATAATGTTCTAACCTCAAATCCTATCCGCGTTGAATTGATAGTGTTGTTGCCAAAATTGCAGTCCAGTTTTAAACTACAGTGAGTGGTTACTGCGCAGCTGGCATGCTCGCTTTACCCCATTATTCCTCGACAAGTACGCAGAGACGAAATGGTGTGGCAGTTCCTTTGATGTGGCGTACCTATTCTCTGAATATTGGCTGGGCGAGACTTTCGGAACGGACATCGTGTCTGGTGGTTGGCTGCTGCATGCTGCGAAATGTTCACTATTTGCCGGGCTGTCGTTTGACGAGTAGGTTACCAGGTGCTGATTGGCGAACGGCGTTCCAACATTTTGCTGGCCAGTGATGCCAATTCGCTGGCGTGTGTGGGTGGAGTTCGCGTAGTGAGTGGCTGTTTAACCTCTGTATTTCCTCTATGCTGCAGCAGACGCATATACTTGTCATTGAAGCCTACTGCGTGGCCTATTGATTTCTGACCTTGAGACTGTTGTTCGCTGTGTGTTTGTGTTAGAGAAGGGGAAAGTCGAACGTGTCACACGTACAAAATAAACTTTCGCCGCTGAAGCAATCATGCACACCTAACGTGTGTCCGTGAAATAGTATACTTTGGGCCGCAGGATTTCACGAGGTTACCTCGCCTGTCAGGCGTTAGAGTTACTTTTCCCAATGGAGGCAGTGAAGCAAGGGAGCTCTAAGGTCGACTCTAGCACGCGAAACAAAGGTTTCGTAATCTCTATGCTTAAGGCATCTGAACTAAAGTGTATGCCTTGTAAATATGGGAGGAAAAAAGGGAGCGACTCTTATCATGTTATGGCACGTCAACAAATAAAAAGTTATCAAAAAAAATTATTTTTAATTTTTGTTAAGACATTTTTATACTGTAAATGTAGGACTGCTGTTTTTTCGCGAATAAATCGTAGCACACAGTAGACTTCAATACTGTATATGCACCTCGGCTGTTGTCATACTTCCATTGGCTGCTGGTGTCGTTTCCGCATTTGACCGAGTCATTTATTCCATATACACAGGGGCAGTGATATTTCACGAAAAAATTTCCAGACAAGATACTATTCAAATCACTGTGGGGTCGTCCAGCATTTTTGATTGGCTGAAGCATGTTCTGGTTGGTGTTAACTGTTTGCGCACTAATCACGAAGGTAGAGTGTCGGAGATGAGGAGTTATCAGTGGCTCGGTAAAATGTGGAAACGACACCAGCAGCCAATAGAAGTATGACCACGGCTGAGGTGCATATATAGTATTAAAGTCTTACTGTGTGCTCCGATTTATTAGTGGAAAAATCAGTGGCCCTTCTTGTGTGCACTCCTGCATATTTCCTTTGGTTATTGGCCAAGTGTCTTGTGTGAAGAATTTTTTTCTTACCTGGCCAGACCAATTACAATAAAGTTACTCCGATAATGAACGTCCGCGATTCGTGAACAGACACTTAAGGTGTGCGAAAATTAAAGCCATCCAATCATGGAAGTGGATCTGAGCAAAATATTTTACTGTGCACGTATTGGTGAAATATTTCTTCAAAAGCAGGTGCTTCTACCCCCTCTCCATATATTTTCTCTGCAAATAGTTTAATGTTTTGGAGTGCAAAAAGGCGGCAAATATTCTGCAGTGTTAGAAAATGGTACCTCGGTAGGGCTATCTGTTTTTCGCGAAAAGATTTCCGCCCGTGCTATACTTAGAGACAAGAAAAATTCGCGAGTTCAATTACCTGCAGGCTAGACTCTCCAGTCTTATGTACAAATGTGCCGATATCAACTGCACGTTGGTTGTCTGCTGTCACAATAGAAGGTGACGATTGGGCCAACCTTCTTCAGGAGGTGTCAAGTACCGTGTGAACCAATGGCTGAAGTTTTATTAACACACGCGTTTCGAATTATAGCTTGTCCCGAAATGAATCCGCGAATTTCTCAGGTCTCTAGCTATACTTCGAGTTCGTACGTGTACACTTGCAAACTTACTTTGGCCATTGGCCGCGAGTCTGTGCGAGAAGAAATTTTCTATTCTACTGGGCCAATCAGACTTAAGTTACCCCGACATTGAACATCCGTGGATGGCTGGCAGAGAGGTAAGACGGGTGGGAGTTTACATCCTCCAACCATGGAATTGGTTCTGAGCTAACGTGTTTTGTAGTACAACTAGTCGTGGAATCTTTTCGCGTAAAACTGGTGGCCCTATACATTGGTGACTAGTGGAATTCTGTGGATTATATACATTTTAGTATGGATTTCACAATCCTCTTTGTATTCGAGCTTCAGCCGTTTGTCCATTGGCTGCTGCCTCAGGTAGTACACTATTTAAAAAAAATATTCGTAAAATTACGGAAAATACTGGTTACAAATTATCCAGACATCCGCGTTAAATTACTGTCTCTACGTTTTTTTTTTTTTCAATAACGCTCTCTCCGTAAATATCACATAAATCGCCGTAAATTAACGGAACGTGTTCACAAACTTGCAAGTTTTTTTTAATAGGCTCTCTATAAAAACTGGTAACAAAAAAAAGTTTTACTTTAGTTATGTGGGCGATTCACTCCGTATAAAAATGACTATAAAAAATTATATTTTGTTGAATGGCGGGATTTGAACACTGAAAATTTTTTCGATAGTCCATCACACTATCCACTCACCTACCAGCCTTTTACAAGAATTTGAATTGTAAATACGGAATTTATAGAGCATCATGCATGTACCTCGTAGTTTCTAGTGATGTTATTTTATATTTCACGTTTACAAACAGGTGTAAGAAAAAGAGTTTTATTTTCGTAATTTATTTCACTGTGTATAACAGAGAAATTTAAAAAAAGTTTAAATATTTTGCCCTGTAGTGGTAATTGAACACGAATCGAAAAATTAATAGTCAATAATTTGAACTATTCTCTTACCTCTTATTTACACGAAGTATTTCGTAAATATGGATTTTACTTGAAAATGACGAACGCGCCTGTCTTAGTTTCAAGTCATGTTAGAGCTCTTGCTATATTTTCTGTTTATAAAACGAGGTTACGAAAAAATGGTTTTATTTTCGTTATTTGCGTGTTTCACTGTGTATACAGAAGGTATTTTTCTGTAGCGGAATTTGAACAAGAATCAACGAATTGGCAATCCATGAGCGGTTCGTCAGTCACCTACTGTTTTACAAGAAGTAGTATTTTGAAGATGGGATTTTATACGCTTCAGGTATCATATGCATTGTTCGTGCCTCAAAATCGAAGCCATAAGAATACGAAGAGCTTCCGTATTTTATATTTAAGGAACGCATTTCCGTTATTCGTCATTAAGGAGTGCCTTCCCGTAAATCAACTCTACATCTCTGTAAGAGTTTCCGAAAATCTACAGAAATTTCTAACAGTGTTTAGTTTCGCCCTTGATCGGGTTCTACTATATAGTTTCTGTCTTCATTTGGCTATCAGAGTTGTTATTGTCTCAGAGTCAGATGATAGTGTTCGTTGCGCGGTGAACTTTTTGATTTGGTTAAAGGTAATTTTGGTGTTTTTTCTTCTGAAATTTCAGTCGTATTTTATTCAAGATGATTACGTTTTGTAAATCCTCGCAGATAGCTACAAAGCATCCAAAATATTTGCTATATTTGAAAATATCTAACCTTTTGAAAAAGAAAATAATATTTAATTTTTACACAATAGAAAAAAAACCTAAATGTTTTCAAGATTTACATTTAAATAAATTGCACAGTAGGTTAACTCTAATCAACTTTTCGAAATATATGTTTGAAATAAGATCATTTTGATACGTTTGCTTCATTTTTTTTTAGTTTATAAATCATGGAACCTTGTTTGCTTAAACATTTGAGTGTCGGAAAACGCAATAATACTAATTTTCCGCTGAATTCATGCAAAAACTTTGGTTGACGCCGCTCTTTTACATACTGTTTCAGGTAATAGTAAATTTAAAGATATTACGCGTTCACGGCCCGAGGTAAGAACAAGACCCACGACCTCTCTTATAGTTAGCTAACGGTTTCACGGGCATTCGAACCCTAGACCATTCTCTTCATCTTCTTGATTCATACGACCTTTGTACGCGCGTCGACAATGTTATATTAGTTTCTAAAAATGCTAGTACCTTGAATCATGTTGGGCTCTCACATCGAATAACATTGAGAGAGTAAGCTCTCGTTCAACACACGTTCAAAAGAGGTAGGCACATCAATATATATTGATTATTGGCATGGAGGCTATCAGGATATCTCAGCCTAGCCTATCCTAGGAAAGGAGCTGAAGGTCATTGATCCGCAGATGACTTGAACCTGCGCCTTCCCGGTATATGGTTAACTTAGCTCTCTCAGCTTTGCGTAAAAACAAGTAAANCGCAGATGACTTGAACCTGCGCCTTCCCGGTATATGGTTAACTTAGCTCTCTCAGCTTTGCGTAAAAACAAGTAAATTAATCAGCAAATAACTTACTGATCTAAAACAACAAACAAATCCAGGTTTCGCTTTATTTTTGATTTACTGTTATTAACAGGGCCACCTGTTTTTCGCGGAAAGATTCCACGACTAGTTGTACTGCAAAACACGTTAGTTCAGAACCAATTCCATGGTTGGAGGATGTCAACTCCCGTGCGTCTTAACCTCTCTGCCAGCCATCTGCGGATGTTCATAGTCGGGGTAACTTAAGTCTGACTGGCCCAGTAGAATAGAAAATTTTCTCTCGCCCAGATACGCGGCCAGTAGCCAAAGGAAGTTTGCAAGTGTGCACGTACGAACTTGAAGTATAGCATGTGCGTAAATCTTTTCGCAAAAAACAGGTGGCCCTAGTTATTAAAGTCCCTAAGTTTTATTAGAAGTAACTTATTATTTTACGGTTTGATATGCTGGTGGTTATTATTCATCGTAATACATTGTATAGTTTCTCACGCGCACATGCATGTAAGAATGCGCTTTTGAATATTTCTGTGCGCAACCTTTAATTACAACCGTTGACAAGTTAATTTTCCGTCAAGGGTTCTAACAAACTTTATAGGGGAAATATCAAGACCACAGAATACTAAATGGTACAGAGGTGAAACAGCAAACTCCAGCAACACACGCCAGTAAAATGTCGTCTCTGGCCACCAACATGTCGAAAAGGCGTTTATCAATCAGCACCTCGAAATTTACTTACTGGCCTGCAGCTCAGCCAACAGGGAAAATTTCGCAGCATTCAGTGGCCAATCAAATTCTAGGCCTACTTCCAGAGCCTCGCGCAGCCAACCAGAGAATGGGTACGCGCNGAAATATCAAGACCACAGAATACTAAATGGTACAGAGGTGAAACAGCAAACTCCAGCAACACACGCCAGTAAAATGGCGTCTCTGGCCACCAACATGTCGGAAAGGCGTTCACCAATCAGCGCCAGGTAATTTACTTACCAACCTGCAGCTCAGCCAACAGGGAAAATTTCGCAGCATTCAGTGGCCTACTTCCAGAGCCTCGCGCAGCCAACCAGAGAATGGGTACGCGCACATTAAAGGAACCACTACGTCATTTTGTATTTGTGTACTTATCTACCGTGTGGCAAGACTAGACTTATTGTACAACACAGTTGCACGATGTGGGGCTCCCACAAATCCACTACGATACCCCGAAGAAAGATCGACTGACTTACCTAAGCGAGACTCCAGTTCCTTCGTACAAAGAACCCCCTGTCTTCATTCACCAAGCCACGCGGGAAAGTCACTTGAGCGTACGCTTGTTGTTTGCCTGCCGACGTGTGCTGAAGACAGGAGACCTTTCTCTCCCGCTTCTACTGTTGACAATAGCAGCAGAAAGCACGCCCGTGTTAACCTCAGAGTTCTAGCATGCCTGTTTATCTCGCTGTCAGTTGTTCATAGATGCCAAGATGAAATCACCTCGGGAATTTTTCGTGCCTCCGAGTTCCGGGTATAAATTACATGACACCCTTAATCTGCAGGCAGAACTCTAAACCCCCAACTACTTGACTTACTAATTTTTCACCACATACAAAGTGTGTATTACGCGCGGAACCACAAAGCGTAGGAAGCTTCATGGGAAGTTTTCTGAAGTAGAGATAGTGTTTGATCGTTGTTGCTGCTGTTATCGCCTCTATACTAGCCCGCACATGCTAATCACTTATTTCTCTCCGGCTAGTACCAGTCGGGAAATAATAAAGACCGTGAAGCTGCTGTAACTGTTTAGAGAAGAAAGTTTTGGGCGCTATTGTACGGAAAAATTGACAAAGCCAAGGTGTAGCTCAGTTCTCTTTAAGTCCTTATTTGTTTATAATTGTCAGTACACTTGGCCTTTTTTTTCAGTTTAATTAACCAGCAGCTTAAAAATACTTGTGAAATCTTTACAAAATGTTCGTATATTTACTCTTCTGTGTTGATTTCTGGTGAATTTTCAGTGCGCTTTCCTTGAAAGGATACGACTATCTATCGTGCAGTGATTTTATTTTATCTTCATGTTAGTAGGGGCAGTGGAATTATGCCAAAATGTTCCGAGACAAGATTTAATTCTTCAAAGNACTCTTCTGTGTTGATTTCTGGTGAATTTTCAGTGCGCTTTCCTTGAAAGGATACGACTATCTATCGTGCAGTGATTTTATTTTATCTTCATGTTAGTAGGGGCAGTGGAATTATACCAAAATGTTCCGAGACAAGATTTAATTCTTCAAAGGTTGAGCAGGGAGGTGGGGCCGCTGAGGGCAGCGGTTAGAGAGAGAGAGAGAGACAGAGAGAGAGAGAGAGAGAGAGAGAGATATTGTCTCCTACCAAGGCGAACCGGGTTCTATTCCCGGCGAGGTTGCTCCCGGATACTCACGCATGCGTATCGTGCGGGACAATGCTGCTGGTCGGCATCTCTTCAGTAAGACAGCGCCCAGTTTTATAATGAATCTGTTTAAGAGCTGTTAGTGGGAAACAGTTTTTTAAGTAATTTTTTTGCACCTTATCACACGCTCTGGTAATACTAAGACAAGAAATAATAGCGTACCTGGCCTTTTTAAATAATTAATAACTATCTGGTAACCTAGCCGACAAGTCATAACAAAGGCCTTTCAGAGAAATGTCTGTTTTAGAATACTTTTTTTAAAAATCGGAATTATTATTAACCACTTTTCCTAAACACGCGGGGGAAAATTGGGTGGAATAAATTTGTGTGCTGTTACCATGCCAAAATTAAATTTTCACAATATAAATAAGTTCGTATTTTCAAAAAAATTCCAACTTCGCTCTTCTGTATCTCCGTTAAGCAGACAGTATATAATATATCAAATATGTTTTCAACCAAAATTTGTAATCACGGATAAAGTTTCCCGTGTAATCGGGATGCTACGCAGTTTCAATATTTTACTGTTTTTGCACAAACAACAGCTAAAACATTTCGAGTCCACAGAAAAACTCCTGTCAGTACTTAATATTTTTTGTTGAAATTCACACCAGCAAAATATTTTTTTGTTCCTGGTAAAATCAGTTTTAAACATTTTGGTACTGCCAGCAGAAATATTTTTTATGTCAGAAGCAGACAAATTTGTAGTGACCAAATAATTTCTACAGTTGTCATCCATAATCAGGGTTAGCAGACAGCAGAAGTAAGTTAACACCTAAGACTATGCCTGAGAACAGAATAGATAAGTACGCGGATACGAAACGGCTTGGCGGTTCTTTCGATGCGGGCGTACCCATTCGCGGAATGGCTGCACGAGACTCTGAGAACGACCGTTCGTCTGATTGGCTACCGCGTGGAGTGGAAGATTCCCTATTGGCTAGGCTGTCTACTGGCGAATAAGTTACCCGGTGGTGATTGGTAAACGGCGCTCCGACATGTTGCCGGCCAGTGACGCCATTTTGCTGGCGTGTGCGGCTGGAGCCCGCGGTGTAAGCGACTGTTTCACCTGTGTGTACGTGAACCGAGTGTAGCCCGAGAAAAGCTTTTATGATAACATCTTTGTCCTCGAAGAGATAACTCGCATATATATACTTCCATTGGGAGTTAAAAATAACAGTAAGTAAATGCTCGAAACTCACGAGTAGAGGCACGTGTTTTTCGCGAGAAGATTTACGCGGACGCTAGACTTTAATATTCCATGTGCACACTTGCAGTCTTCATTTGACTATTAGACGCTTAATTTGTGTGAAACATTATGTTACATGAGTGAGTCATTCAGGGGGAAGTTACTCCGATACTGACCGTCCATGATTCGTGGGCAGGCAGATAAGACGCGCAATTCATCGTCGGAACACAACTTATCATGAAATATTTTCGCGAGAAACAGATGCCCCTACTCATGAATTTGAAGGATCTGCTCGGCTTCATACAAATAAAGACAGTTTTCCTCAACCTCCTTCCAACCAACTGCCTGATGGCCTTGATCCCTGATGCCGCTGCTCGAGATTTGGTATAAATTAATTTAAGTTCTTGCTCACTTTTAAGAGCAAATGCTTAAATTTCCACGAGGTTCTTCATTTAGTGCCTCAGCTACTCAAGTGCTGTTGATAAACGCAATGGCCGAGTTCATATTGGTGGTTTCGGAATGGAGAAGAATAATGCACAAGACGCAGGAACTCTGAAGAACTGTACCGGGTTAAAAAATGAAAATGTAAAACTTCATTGAAAATTAAGCAGTGGCTCGTAATAGGCATACTGAGCAGTAGGTTAGTTTTATTTATACCAAATCTTGATCCAGGCCGTCAAGCTGTTGGTCACATGGAGGTTGAGGATAGCTGTTTTGATTTATACGAAGCCGAGCAGATGCTACAAGTTCGTGAGTTTTCAACAGCTGATTACTTTTATTTATGCAACCCTTTGTTTCTCTGGTGTTTATCACGAACTTGCAAGTATACTTCATCTCATAAAGAATCACTTCCGTAAATAAAAAAAGAACATTATGGCATGCTAAAAAAAAACTGGAAAATAGGCGCCAGTTTTGGGCCAACAATCTACCTAGTTTATCCTTTTGTTATTTAGTACGAGTATTTGACTCAGCTAGGTTCTTTTCAGACCAATCGTAAACGTTCTTCTTTAGAGTATCAGATTGATCATAGACCTCGTTGGCTCATTTAAATGGAATATTAGCTTCATAGATGTAATATCGCCAATAACGAAAGACGACTGTAAGACACGTGTTCAGTAGGTTGAATTCTACGAAACAGTAAACTTTTCCTGCAATACGCCATCGTTTCTACGGATTATTTAATGTGTTATATGCATGAAATAATATTTCGTTGAGACACCATTATCGCGGCTGTTCATTGGCTGACAGCCGGCTAATATTGGCCTTTGTGCGGCGTAGTAGGCGTTTTCGTTGTGGTTGTGACCGACTAGGACGGCGCAAAGAGAAAGCACAAGAGACCAACAGAACTGGTATTCATGCAGTGGTAGATATAGGAGTATAGGCATTCGTGGTTACTTCCAACTTTTCTGAAGCCCTGCTGAAGTACTACTTTCTGGCTATTCCCCAGCCTCATGATAACAAAGCTTAACCAAGTCTAGGTAATTACACCAAAGGGACAACGCTCCTACTTGTGCGCATTTATATTAATAACATTTTACATGAGAACTATTTCTTACTAGGTATTACCATCGCACCTTTTTCCTCTCCGTTTTCATTCATATAAATTATAAATGAAATATTATAATTGTAGATAAAATATAAATAAATATTCAGCTTAACCNTCCGTTTTCATTCATATAAATTATAAATGAAATATTATAATTGTAGATAAAATATAAATAAATATTCAGCTTAACCTAAACAAGTTACTGCTTTGTTATCAGAAGTATAAAACGCTTGCGATACTTCCGTGATATAATTAGGGAACAAACCAAACACGCCACGCGTGGGGTGACTTTCCAAAGGTTTGATACAAAATGTGTAAAGATACCACGAACAGACTATACCATTCCTATCATGTTGTGGATGTCTGTAAATGACTAAAGACATCAAAGTGTTCATACTATATTGTAACAATGAAAAATATTTTCCTAAAATTATTTCTTTGGAAGATTAAAAAAGAAAATTATTTTAAGGATATCCAATTTAGTTATAAAATAATTAATTTAATAGCTAAAATGTATTAATTATTTTTAATATTTTACTATCAATTTTCATGAAATACAATAAAGTAATTATTATAATAATCTTGTTTGAAGAAAGGATTTTTTTTTTTTTTTTTGCAAAATGTGTTTCTTAAAAAAGCACTCAGAATGGACATGCACTTAAATTTTGATTAAAAGAAGACTTATTAATTCACTTATACAAATGCTAATACATTTCCGAACAAAAATGTTGTTCGTTGTAACGTCTAAAATCATACATTTATTTGTAATTGGAAGAATTAAAAAATAAGTAAATTTATGTCGCCAACAACTTTACGGCGTGATTTGATCGATGTCATGTCCATGTCATATTTATTTTTGAAAGTAGACTACGGAAATAAAAAAAAAGCTATGTTGCAAAACTGCTCTGTTAATCATGAAAAAACTGTAAAGGACTGCTGGAAAGCGAAAAAAAGTGTTGTTATTAAATTAAGCACGGGCAGGCTATTAAAGGAATTTGATTACGAAACGTCTGACCTACTGACCTGCGGCCAAACACGAAAACAGTAACCTCTACATCGTACCCTGATGAGATAACAGCCACACCTGCCTCTGGGTAAACGACGCCAGCGTCTGTTTTTGGGCGGTGGGGAGAGGAAACCTTTCACGNGCCAAAGTTAAATTTTCACAATAAAAATACGTTCGTATTTTCAAAAAAATTCCAACTTCGTTCTTCTGTATCTCCGTTAAGCAGACAGTATATAATATATGAAATATGTTTTCAACCGAAATTTGTAATCACGGATAAAGTTTCCCGTGTAATCGGGATGCTACGCAGTTTAAATATTTTACTCTGTTTTTGCACAAACAACAGCTAAAACATTTCGAGTCCACAGAAAAACTCCTGTCAGTACTTAATATTTTTTGTTGAAATTCACACCAGCAAAATATTTTTTTGTTCCTGGTAAAATCAGTTTTAAACATTTTGGTACTGCCAGCAGAAATATTTTTTATGTCAGAAGCAGACAAATTTGTAGTGACCAAATAATTTCTACAGTTGTCATCCATAACCAGGGTTAGCAGGCAGCAGAAGTAAGTTAACACTGAAGACTATGCCTGAGAACAGAATAGGTAAGTACACGGATATGAAACGGCTTGGCGATTCTTTGGATGCGGGCGTACCCATTCGCTGAATGGCTGCACGAGACTCTGAGAACGACCGTTCGTCTGATTGGCTACCGCGTGCTGTGGAAGATTCCCTATTGGCTAGGCTGTCTACTGGCGAGTAAGTTACACGGCGGTGATTGGTAAACGGCGCTCCGACATGTTGCCGGCCAGTGACGCCATTTTGCTGGCGTGTGCGGCTGGAGCCCGCGGTGTAAGCGACTGTTTCACCTGTGTGTACGTGAACCGAGTGTAGCCCGAGAAAAGCTTTTATGATAACATCTTTGTCCTCGAAGAGATAACTCGCATATATATACTTCCATTGGGAGTTAAAAATAACAGTAAGTAAATGCTCGAAACTCACGAATAGAGGCACGTGTTTTTCGCGAGAAGATTTACGCGGACGCTAGACTTTAATATTCCATGTGCACACTTGCAGTCTTCATTTGACTATTAGACGCTTAATTTGTGTGAAACATTATGTTACATGAGTGAGTCATTCAGGAGGAAGTTACTCCGATACTGACCGTCCATGATTCGTGGGCAGGCAGATAAGACGCGTAATTCATCGTCGGAACACAACTTATCATGAAATATTTTCGCGAGAAACAGATGCCCCTACTTATGAATTTGAAGGATCTGCTCGGCTTCATACAAATAAAGACAGTTTTCCTCAACCTCCTTCCAACCAACTGCCTGATGGCCTTGATCCCTGATGCCGCTGCTCGAGATTTGGTATAAATAAATTTAAGTTTGTGCTCACTTTTACGAGCAAATTCTGAAATTTCCATGAGGTTCTTCATTTAGTGTCTCAGCTACTCAAGTGCTGTTGATAAACGCAATGGCCGAGTTCATATTGGTGGTTTCGGAATGGAGAAGAATAATGCACAAGACGCAGGAACTCTGAAGAACTGTACCGGGTTAAAAAATGAAAATGTAAAACTTCATTGAAAATTAAGCAGTGGCTCGTAATAGGCATACTGAGCAGTAGGTTAGTTTTATTTATACCAAATCTTGATCCAGGCCGTCAAGCTGTTGGTCACATGGAGGTTGAGGATAGCTGTTTTGATTTATACGAAGCCGAGCAGATGCTACAAGTTCGTGAGTTTTCAACAGCTGATTACTTTTATTTATGCAACCCTTTGTTTCTCTGGTGTTTATCACGAACTTGCAAGTATACTTCATCTCATAAAGAATCACTTCCGTAAATAAAAAAAGAACATTATGGCATGCTAAAAAAAAACTGGAAAATAGGCGCCAGTTTTGGGCCAACAATCTACCTAGTTTATCCTTTTGTTATTTAGTACGAGTATTTGACTCAGCTAGGTTCTTTTCAGACCAATCGTAAACGTTCTTCTTTAGAGTATCAGATTGATCATAGACCTCGTTGGCTCATTTAAATGGAATATTAGCTTCATAGATGTAATATCGCCAATAACGAAAGACGACTGTAAGACACGTGTTCAGTAGGTTGAATTCTACGAAACAGTAAACTTTTCCTGCAATACGCCATCGTTTCTACGGATTATTTAATGTGTTATATGCATGAAATAATATTTCGTTGAGACACCATTATCGCGGCTGTTCATTGGCTGACAGCCGGCTAATATTGGCCTTTGTGCGGCGTAGTAGGCGTTTTCGTTGTGGTTGTGACCGACTAGGACGGCGCAAAGAGAAAGCACAAGAGACCAACAGAACTGGTATTCATGCAGTGGTAGATATAGGAGTATAGGCATTCGTGGTTACTTCCAACTTTTCTGAAGCCCTGCTGAAGTACTACTTTCTGGCTATTCCCCAGCCTCATGATNGATTGATCATAGACCTCGTTGGCTCATTTAAATGGAATATTAGCTTCATAGATGTAATATCGCCAATAACGAAAGAAGACTGTCAGGCATGTGTTCAGTAGGTTGAATTCAAGGAAACAGTAAACTTTTCCTGCAATACGCCATCGTTTCTACGGATTATTTAAAATGTTATATACATGAAATAATATTTCGTTGAGACACAATTAACGCGGCTGTTCATTGGCTGACAGCCGGCTAATATTGGCCTTTGTGCGGCGTAGTAGGCGTTTTCGTTGTGGTTGTGACCGACTAGGACGGCGCAAAGAGAAAGCACAAGAGACCAACAGAACTGGTATTCATGAAGTGGCAGATATAGGAGTATATGCATTCGTGGTTACTTCCAACTTTTCTGAAGCCCTGCTGAAGTACTACTTTCTGGCTATTCCCCAGCCTCATGATAACAAAGCTTAACCAAGTCTAGGTAATTACACCAAAGGGACAACGCTCCTACTTGTGCGCATTTATATTAATAACATTTTACATGAGAACTATTTCTTACTAGGTATTACCATCGCACCTTTTTCCTCTCCGTTTTCATTCATATAAATTATAAATGAAATATTATAATTGTAGATAAAATATAAATAAATATTCAGCTTAACCAAAACAAGTTACTGCTTTGTTATCAGAAGTATAAAACGCTTGCGATACTTCCATGATATAATTAGGGGACAACCAAACACGTCACGCGTGGGGTGACTTTCCAAAGGTTTGATACAAAATGTGTAAAGATACCACGAACAGTCTATAGGTACCATTCCTATCATGTTGTGGATGTCTGTAAATGACTAAAGACTTCAAAGTGTTCATTGTATATTGTAACAATGAAAAATACTTTTGCTAAAATTATCTTTTTGGAAGATTAAAAAAGAAAATTATTTTAAGGATATCCAATTCAGTTATATAATAATTAATTTCATAACTAAAATGTATTAATTATTTTACAATATTTTACTACAAATTTTCATGAAATACAATAAAGAAATTATTATAATAATCTTGATAGAATTTTTTTTTTTTTGCAAAATGTGTTTCTTAAGGCACTCAGAATTGACATGCACTTAAATTTTGATTAAAAGTAGACCCTTATTAATTCACTTATGCAAATGCTAGTACAGTTCCGAAAAAAAATGTTGTTCGTTGTAACGTCTAAAATGATACATTTATTTGTAATTGGAAGAATTATTAAATAAGTAAATTTATGTCGCCAATAATTTCACGGCGTGATTTTATCGGTGTCATATCCATGTCAAAGTTATTTTTTAATGCAGGCTACGGAAATAAAAGAAAGGCTATGTTGCAAAACTGCTCTGTTAATCATGAAAAAACTGTACAGGACTGCTGGAACGCGAAAACGTGTTGTTATTAAATTAAGCACGGGCAGGATATTAAAGGAATTTGATTACGAAACGTCTGACCTACTGACCTGCGACCAAACACGAAAACAGTAACCTCTACATCGTACCCTGATGAGGTAACAGCCACACCTGCCTCTGGGTAAACGACGCCAGCGTCTGTTTTTGGGCGGTGGGGAGAGGAAACCTTTCACGCGAGAGAGAGAGAAAGAGAGACGGGCCGGTGCGCGAACATGGAAGCGCTCTGCGGTGGGGAGTCCCGCCTGTGGGAGAAAGTTGTTTCCGGCACGGTCGGCCCACAGAGCACGTAAGAATACAGAGGAGGAACAGCCACTTACGCTTCTAATTCCAGCCGCACACGTCAGCAAAATGGCGTCAGTAAACCGCAACATGTCGGAACGCCGTTCGCCAATCAACACCTGGTAACCTACTCGCCAGCCGCCTGCTCAATCAGACACAAGCCCGGTTTCCTAGAGTCTCGCTCAGCAAATCAGAGAATAGGTACGCACGCATCAAAGGAACTACCACGCCATCTTGTCTCTGTGTAGTGAGTGAAGATATTTGGGCGCTCTTAAAATCGAAGTCTCGTGAGAGAGCTGATGAGGGTGAAGCGAGGTTAGCATGTAGCAGCGCCGTAATGCAAGATGTGGGGGAAATTGGAGATCCCCGAGAAAACCCGCTGACCAGCGGCATAGTCCGGCACGATTCCCACATGCGAAAATCCGGAGTGACCCCGCCGGTATTCGAACCCGGTTCGCCTAGGTGTGATGAGAGTAGTCTAACCACTACACCACCGCGGCCCCTTNGTTGGGGGGGGGGGGGGGGGGGGGGGGGTTACGGAGGGAGGAAGGAGGGGTATGTCGCAAACTAAGTGTTTACTGGGCCTAAAAGCGACGTGATTTCGTTCCGGGTGTTGGAGCAGCATTGTGTCACAGGTTGTCTGTCCTTTCTATGGCGTCGCTCCTGAAATCGCCCGTCCGGCGCTCTGCGAGCCGCGAACCTTGACCGAAAAAGGGAAACGTCTTGCCTCACTGGTTCCTTCAAGGCTTCCTCTCTCTCTCTCTCTCTCTCTCTCTCTCTTCCGTGTCCTTTTGCAGATTGCTGTGGCTTCGTTTTCGCGTCGAATTTCCAGAACAGTAACAGTGACGCTCAGTTGTGTTCTACGCGTCAATCGCCCAGTCCTTGAATAAACAAGCTACGTATTTCGTGTATTATCGCGTGCGATTTTTAATGCACAAGCAACCTGTCAAGTTTTCAACGCCTAGACTTCCGTGAAAGAACAACACTGGGACTTGATGGTGCAAGTTACCTAAACGATATTGTTATCAGTGAAAAATGAACACTTGGATATTACTATGAACAAATGGTAAGTGCGTGTGTGAAAAAGTCGATAGTTTAAGAAGTATGTGTCACACTAGAAGTAATTGCCAAATCGCATTGTGTTGTTCATTCATCTATTTATTTTCTGCCAGCTCTATTTCAGGATGAAACATAGTCGTTAAAATCAATCGTCAACATAAAACAAGTCTGTGCTATTAATCATAGCATAAGTATCTTTTCCAAACCTCCGCTGTTCTACTAATAGAAAATTTCACTAAATTCGTTAGTGAAGAACAGTATTGATTAGTTCGGCGGAAAAGAAAAGAATAACCCTACGTAAAAGTTCAGTACCATACAATAACCTAAATCTTAAACATTTGTTTAAACATGTCCACGTGAAGGCATAATAAGTTTCCACAATAGAATGAAATATTATATTTTATAGAAGATTGGGCAGTGATGATGTTTCTGAGACGTAAACAATATTGCATATTCTCGTAATATTGCATACCTGCTCCAAAACTCAGTTTAACATGCATGGAAATTTTGTCTTCCCACAAATGTACATATGTTAACGTAAACTAATTTTAATATTTACATTAATGCTGGCAACGAAGTGTAAATTTATTCCAGTTTTCTATTCATTTATTAAAAACGTTTTTTTGTATTGTAACTATTATTACGTTATTGCCTTTAAATGTTTCTTTACATTAGAGGTCACGGAAACTGGTTTTGTTTTATCACACTACAGTATGGATGTGCAAAACTGTACACTAATTTTTCTAGAAGATTCATTTATGACGGCAAAGATTATATTTGAAACCCTTATAAATGTTGGTCTGATCATTTATTCGCATACATTAACACGCGTCAATCGATATGTGATTCTAAAAGATATTAAAGTCATAGTAACTTGTGTACTGACTATTTATTTCGGCTAGAGTCTTCGGCAGTCGAGCGTGCTAAGGCGAGGTTACCGGATCGGTGATAATCCGTACTTAGTGTCTATTTAGCATGATTCAGTTGAAGAGCGCAGAGTAGGTGCCATATAGTTCGGAATCCATGAGGGTTTCTTGTCTTTGGCCTTTCGTAGCTTGACTGTGTTTGGCAAACTTCAAATTTTAACATTTAGCTTTTTTGTTTGAAGTTTTAAAAAAATTTTCTGCGCGTCGTAAGTACTTAAAATTAGAGGCTCGTTAATTCTGCGAATTTATTTTGCGACAAGTCTTTAGAGCCCACTATACATTCAAAACACATTATTTTGTTAATTGGTAGAGACCAGCCAAATCCGCGTTATTATCTGGTTGCATGTATATGTCATTGCAGTATACATACTTGAGCGCAGTTCATGATTTCGTTGACTAATGACAACTGCCAGATGTCATTAACCTGTGTGATCTCCTTACTGGAGATTGGTTCCTCAACTATTCATTTTTTACTGTTGGCTAAAATGCCACCTTAGGATGTGCCACACAAGTTGTCGGCCAATGGCATAAGTCATGCGAGCGTACATCTTGGAGTTAAGACTGGAACCACTAAATAACTCGAATTTCGCAGGGCTTTGATGATGATATTTTAATGAATAGTGCAATGGGAATTAATGCCTAGATGGAGATTTTTGGACACTCGCCATTGCGATGCAGATGTCTGCCATGGAAAAACAAGACTGAACATAAAAAAAATGCTTCAATAAGACAAGTAACCTATGGTTACTTGAGGTATGGTAACCATAGATTACTTGTCTTATTTAAGTATTGTTTTCGTGTTCATTCTTGTTTTTCCATGGCAGACATCTGCATCGCGATGGCGAATGTCCAAAAATTTCCATCTAGTCAGGGCTTTAATTATTGGCTATTCCGATGTGGGAGGTGTGGTTTTATATAGCATGGTCCTGAACTTCCGCTACAAACTTCTTGAGATGATTCGTTACGGTCCATATCGTTACGTTATAGGTGGCATAACATCGTACGCCATTAGAAAATTAGGGGCTGGCATTGTGATTGTGTTGTGTCGTTTTCTTGTGACATCTTTCTAAATTCCTGCTTGGAATTATATGTTTGTTACAAATTTGTTGTGCTGTGTCTTTTTTCTTACGATAAATGACTAAATTCCTTCTTGGAATTACATGAATGTTTCAATTTGTTGGCAGCAGCTAAATTTGGTTCATTTCTACTCCTATTTCATTATTTTGTAATTTTTTCTTTACATGGGAGGATTTATGCGACTATAACATAGTGTTGCAATGGCAAATGTTCATAATAATAGTCCAGATAACCAAGTGTAAACAAACGGAACGTTATTGTGTGATCACGTGAATTCGGCAATAGTGGTATTTCTTGAGCAGATGCTGGTGTCATGCGCAGAAATCATGTTAAGTCTACGGTTCCAACTGCTCGGTTGTATCACACAGTAGATAGTACACAGAGACGAAATGGCGTCGCGGTTCCTGTCATGCGAGCGTACCCATTCTCTGATTGGCGGTGTGAGGCTCTCGGAACGGCTCTTGCGTCTGATTGGCTACTGAATGCTGCGAAATGTTCCGTACTAGCTCGGCTGCCGGCTAGGTTACCAGGCGCTGATTGTCGAACGGCGTTCCCACATGTTCGTGGCAAGTAAGAGCATTTTTCCGGCGTGCGCAGAGATAGTTCGCGAAATAAGAGGCTGTTTCACCTCTGTATTCTTATGTACTCGGTGGTTTTCCACACGACGTGTGAACGAACGACAGGTATTCAGGATTTTGTGTTACGGGGTTACCGCCCTCGGCTTGTATCTCGGTGCCTTTTTGCCGGGCCCCGCAGTCTCTGTGTTCAAGTTGTTGCACCTGGAGGAATTCCGCGCGCAGTTGGCTGCTGCGGTACGTCACTTAGAGAAAGTCGGTCGTATGTGCCGCGAGGTTTATGAATAATGGATCCCGGCGAGGAAGTGTTATAAGGCGCCTCTCTACATGAGACGCGAGCTGCATCGCAGAATGTTCGGAAAACATGTATTTAACCAGGGGCGTTNCAAAAGGGGCCGCGGTGGCTGAGTGGTTAGCCTGCTCGCCTCCCTCGCCTCCCACCAAGGCTAACCGGGTTAAATTCCCAGCCGGGTCACTCCCGGATTTTCGCATGTGTGAATCGTGCCGGACGATGCCGCTGGTCGGCGGGTTTTTGTCGGGTATCTCCCGTTTCCCCCGCCTTTCCATTCTGGCACTGCTCCATACCCATCTCGATCACCCTCATCGGCTCTCAATACCGCATTGTTAAGAGCCGCTCAAATCTCATCACTCACTCACCAACTGCAAAAGTTATTTTGAAAATATTCAACATGGCCAAATCCTGTATTTCGACACCGCCATATCGCAGAGTAGATAACTAAATTACGAGGCGGTGCCTTTGATGTGTGTGTACTCTATTCTTGATTGACTTCGCAAGGCTCTTGAAAGGGCCTTGTATATGATTGGCTACAGCGTGCTCAGTGACGTTGCCTATTGGCTGGGTCGTCGGATTGCGAGTAGGTTACCAGGTACTGATCGGCAAACGGCTTTCCAACATGTGTAGGTCAGTGACGCCATCTTGCTGGCGCGTGTGGCTGAACTTCGCGCTGTAAGTGGTTCTTTCATCTCCTGTTAATCTCGCGGAGTTAAAAAAAAATGTCCCTAGGAAGTCGCCTTAGAAGAAATATGTGTGTGCGTGTCGGTAGGTCAGTAGTGAGCCGTAGGGAGATGAGGCAGGAAAGCCGACAAGCCGATAACACGACGTACGACACAGGCTCCCGCGTAGACCAGATGAAGAAGAAGGGGAGGAGGAGGAGGAGGAGGATGGTAAGATGAATTGAGGTCAGCGACTGTTCACTTTATGAACCGATCATAGAGGTTGAACGTGCGGCGGAGGCGATGTTAGGTGAGAAGAGGCGGGAAGTTCTCGGAACAAGGACAGCCGTATCCTAGATAATGTGGCTCGGGCGTGGAATGTCGGCGCACATTAAATATCATTAAATATAGGAGGTCCACATTTGATCGAGCGCTTTTGGAAAACATACCTGTTCTCGTCTGCCCATCGTGTGTATCTTAGCGGTATGAAGCAATGAACTCTGCCATGCATGTATTGACAACTTACACCTGATTTTCGTAAGTTGCTGTATTTGAAAGAGCTTAAGCTCACGATCAGAGTATTTTAATCCTCACATGACACTCATAACTAGACAATTTAGCGAATTCTTTTAAGGACGAGTTAAATTTTAACCAAATATACATTGGAGTTTCTGTTTCTATTGGACCACAGTTTGTTAGACACGCCCCGAACGACTTTCGACCAACAATTAACCTGCAAGGTAAACAAGAACCGAATTCTGTGCTGCCTGATCTGGTGTTCAATGGAGCAACATCCAATGAAAAACTAACTGATGCCCCAATAAACAAACGACTATGTGGAAACTAGCATGTAACCGAATGAATCTGCTGATTTTCTGGTTCTCAACTCATAAGGTGTCTGCCCGCGAAGCGCAGATTTTTTTAATCAAAGTAACCCAGTTCTAATCAGCCCAGTCGAGTAAGAAAATATATTTTCTCAAAGACATGAAGCTGACAAACAAAGGAAATATACAGGTGTGCATGCAGGAGATTGATTTCTATATCCTGATCAGAAATCAAGGGTTGACTCTAATTATTGGCATTCAATGATGCTACTCCACCAGTTCTTGGTATATAAAACGAAAAGGAACCAATTCCAGTGGCGATGACTTAAAACACTGCCTTTTTCACAATTCATTGCTGATGTCACTTTAATTATCTGCTCTCCGTAAATGTAAAATAATCAGAAGGGCTTCAATTATGTCAAAGTAGATATAATGCCTGCGTGCATATTAAATCAGTCGCTATTAACTAATTACCAATCCATTCTGGCCAGTGTACATACATGTACATGTAACTAACTAGAAAGCTATTTTTGACCGGTACTGTACGGTGTGAGGCTCAGCGCCCAGTGGTCTTCTCTGTGAGTGACTGATTCGTAAACCCTGTAGCTCTACGCTATGAATGCTACCTTTCTTCTACAGCCGAAACCGAGCGAAGGTAGCCCAGTTGTCATACACTGGACTCCAAGGGTTCGAATACCAGTCCGGCTATCCTGATTTCGGTTTTCTATGGTTTCCCGAAATCCTTCCTCCAGGCGAATGCTGCGATGGGATCCTTCATAAATGTCGTGGCCCTTTCCTGCTCCCTTCCTGCTTTTCTGAGCAGCTTACTCCATCTATAATGACATCGCTGTTGACGAGACTTTAAGCCCAACCTACTGGCCGACGTATCTACAGCCGTACACAAAACCTCAATGGTTGTGGCAGTGAAACAAGTGCTATACGGAATTAAGTACAGCAAATATCCTAATATTCCTCGATTGCAACACCTGAAACGAGTCTGAAAGGGTTACGGGTAACCTTCCGCCGCCGTATTCTATTCTTGATTTTTCTAGCTTGTTTATGTTTTTATAAAAGAAAATTCTGAAAGTATTCCTATACCTAGATACACCAGAATTTTACGAAAATATTTCACGGCCAGTTGTATTTCATAACACTTTAGCTCAGATTCACTTTTGTGTTTGGGTGATCTAGATGTTCCGCGTCTTAAGAGTGCGCCCACGAATCAGAGACGTACAGTATCGGATAAACTTAATTCTGATGGGTTAGTCAACTAAGATAATATATTCTCACAGACACACGCCACCAATAAGCGAAAGGAAACAGCTGATACGCTAGTACGGTATTGAAATCTAGTATGTGCGGGAATATTTTCGCGAAATTCGGGTGTCCCTACACCTAGGGATACGAAAATTTCCCGAATTCATTTTGGGACAAGACAGACGTCAAACACATATACAATGAAGTCACCTTTGTAATTGGACCACAGTTTATTAGACATGACCTGGACCCTTCTGAACCAATAGCAGACTTGCAAGGAAACAAGTAGCGAACCCCATACTGCCAGGTGTGGTGCCAGGTGTGGAGTAACACTGGCCAATCTCTGAGGCAGCAGCCAATGAACACAAAGCTGAGGCTCGAGTACACACAGGATTGTGGAGTATAGTTTACAGGTCATTGAACTGTCGAAATGTTTCTATGTCTAGGTATAGGGGTACTGTCGGAATTTTCTTTTTTAAAATATAAATAAGCTAGTAAGTGAATGACTGAAGAGATTTGTGCGGCTCTTAACATCGTGGTCTTGAGAGCCGATGAGGGTGAAGCGAGGCGAGTATGGAACAGTGCCAGAATGAAAGGGTTGGGGGAAACGGGAGATCCCCGAGAAAACCCGCCGACCAGTGGCATCGTCCGGCACAATTCCCACATTTGAAAATCCGGGAGCGACCCCACCGGGAATCGAACCCAGTTCATATAGGTGGGAGGCGAGTAGTCTAACCACTACACCAACGCGGCCCCTAAACAAGCTAGGAAAACCAAGAATCCAATATGTCGGGGGAAGGTTTCCCTTAAGACGGATGACTTTCATTGTGCTCATGTGTCAGTTGTTGTATTATCTTCGTAACTTTTCTTCGTTCGCCGAGCACGGGAAAGCTTTCTTGCAAGATAAAGCAACAGAGCACTCTCTGGCGACAGTATTCTTTGAACTGAGTCGCGGCCCGAGTTCTAAACTGTCGGCATTGTCGTCACGGCTATTGTGCAGGACAGTGGAGGTCGAAGGGCGGGGACAAAAGAGACGCCGGAACCAGGAAGACACAGCCGGTACAATGAGAACAATCTGCACGGGAATATTTACAGAACTACTAGTTCCGTAATCGCTTGTCATTGTGGCAGCAACCATAGGTGCCAAGTAAGGAGAATGAGAGACGGAGCAAGGGGAGGGGGAGGTGTCGGTTGACCCTCCACTTTTTAGCCGGCAGATACGTCGCCTCCTGCCCCAATTCCCTGAGTTGATAAACAGTAGTTGGTCCGTTGGTCACAACTTAAGTTTGTATTACGCTATAGTAACTTTCTGTTTGCCTCATTATTTTTTTAAAATTTAACTTGTTTGTACGTTTTTACATAATTAAAAACCACAATATTTCAGTAGAAAAAATTATTTAAATATTTAAAAGCTTGACCCCCATGAAATTAGTGTTACATACGTGCATAACCGCGTTCACAAACATACAGCGCTCAGTACGGTAGAGTATGGCCGAGGGTGTATGACTAGGTGGGAGGGGGGGGATATAGGCAGCATTTAAATATACTTGAATACTGAGACAGAAAGTATGAGGCATGCCCCCCTTTTTTTAGAAACAATACGTCGGCTCTATGGCAGCAACCGAACTTCAGGTATAGCATTAGCATGTTTTCTTGTAGTAGTTTCACGAACAATCCAAATAAATGTATGGTGGTCTCTTCTTCCCATACTAACATCGTTCTATTGCATTGGTTCTCACCACATTTTATATGCTTACTACACTAAATTAATGTGATTACTGGCTGACTGTTAGCCAATGGAGTGCCAAGTTGATTTACAAAAATCCCCCCCCCCCC
>NQII01002261.1:0-31173 GCA_002778355.1 Clitarchus hookeri | reverse complement strand
TTATAGGTATTACAATCTATATTGTTCACTTCTGTTCTTATAAAATGATTAAATTTGTTCACGGTCATCAGTGTCGATGTGCTGTAAAGATCTTTTGATATTTTGATATCCTGACAAGTATTAGCAAAACAATTAAACCACATCAATGAGAAAAAATTTTAAATGGCATAGAAATTCTCCTTTTTAGTGCAGCATGGGTAGAGACCTGAAAAATTCGCGAGTTCAATGACCTGCAGGCTAGACTCTACAGTCTTATGTACAAATTTGTCAATATCAACTGCACATTGGTTGTCTGCTGCCACAGTGGAAGGCTGCTATTGGGCCAGCGTTCTCCAGGAGGTGTCAAACACCGAGTGGACCAATGTCTAAAGTTATATAAACACTCGTATTTTGAATTATATCTTGTCCCAAAATGAATCCGCTAATTCTTCAAGTCTCTAAGCATGTGATACACTTGGGCATAATGTTCTAAGTGTTCAGAAATATTTCATGACTAGTTGTATTTGGAAACGCTTACAGCTCACACCTGCTTACGTGTTTGGATTATCTTCAACTGTGACGTGTCTCAGGTGTCGTGCCCGTCAATTGCGGATACAGACCTGCAGTATGTGGGGTGGCGTGATTTCAACTGAACCAGTCAAGTGGCAAAATGTCTACCCTCGAAGACACGCTGCCAGTAACCGAAAGAAAGTTGCCGTAGTGTTAGTAAGATTTTGAAGTTTTAGCCTGCGTGGGATACTTTTCGTGAAGATCGGGCAGCCCTAGGCATTAGATCCGGTCTGCATGAAAAGCCGTTTACGCATATTATTTGCCGCGCAGAATTTAGTAACTTAGATTCGCATTATTATTTTGTGACACGTTAAATTTTAAGCACTCGTGCTTTTGCGATAAGACTGCAATTTTGCCACAGAGTATGTAAGTACACAATGACTAGAGACCTGAATAATTCGCGGATTCATTTTGGGACAAGCTATAATTCAAAACACATGCGTTTATATAACTTCACCCATTGGTTCATACTGTATTCGACGCCTTCTGGAGAACGCTTCCCAAATGTCGCCTTCCCCTGTGACAGCAGACAACCAATGTGCAGCTAATATCAGCATGTTTTTACATATGACTGTAGAGACTAGCCTGCAGGTCTTTGAACTCGCGAATTTTTCAGGTCTCTAACAATGACTATGGCCACCTATTCTTCACGGAAAGATTTACGCTTAAGCTAGACTTCAACTTATCACGTGCATGCTTGCAAGTTCCATCCGGTTATTGGCCGCATGTCTGTGTGAGAAGACATTTCCTACCCTGACTGTGCTAATCAGAATAAAGTTACTCTGACACTGAACGTCCGTGATTCGCTGGCAGACACTTAAGACGTGCGTCAGTTAAAATCATCCAACCACGATATTGGTTCTAAACTAACGTGTTTTGGAGTACAAATAGTCGTGGAATCTTTCCGCGAAAAAACAGGTTGCCCTAACGACGGAATGATGTGGCGGTTCCTTTGATGTGGACAGAACCATTCTCTGATTGGCTGCGCGAGGATCTGGGAACGGGCCTTGTGTCTGACTGGCTACTGCATGCTGCGGAATGTTCGCTATTGGCTGGACTGCCGGCTGGTGAAGAGGTTACTATGCGCTGAATAGCTGACTGGCATTTTAAAAAATGGTGTTGGCCAGTGACACTATTTTGCTGGCGAGAGCGGCTGGAGTGCTAACTCTGCTCCAATGGATCAAACCATGCTTAATGTCAAGCACGAATCACGCGCAGTACTCGTCAGAACTGGAATGGTTTTGCACCTAAGTAACAGCCAATGAACACTTGAAGACTGGTAGATTATGTATTTGTAGGGCTGCGACATCTAACGTGATGCCAAATAATAATTAGAAACCCGGAAATCTCGCAAATTCATTGGAGGACAAGTTAAACTTCAATCTCATTTACATTGCGGTTTCTGTTTCTATTGGGCCACAGCACGTAAGACACGCCCCGGACGGCTTTGAGCCAATAAAGAATCTGCAAGGGAAACAGGGCCCGAAAGCCGTGCTACCTGGTCTGGGGTTAATCTGGAGTAACAGCTAATAAACAACTAACTGAAGCAGTTCGAGCACACAGTGTCGTGGAGTCTATCTTGCCAAGTGAATCCGCGAAATTTCCAGGTCTCTACAAATAATATGCGAATTTTTCAGGTATCCTAACTATAATTCAGCTCGAAATATTTTCGTATAATATCGATGTTCTTAGGTACAGAACCGCATCGAATGTTGGTAATGCGACCACAGAAAGAAACATGATAGACAAATTTGTTGGTTTTAGTTTGTTAGTTTATAAGTAGTTCATGGCTAGTTTCACACTTTCGATTGGCTTGGTTAGTTTCTTCTTTCATCCTGTTGTTACGGACAACAGATGTTCGCAAGAACATTTCTCAAGTGTGCTGACATACAAAAAATTTGAAATACTGTTCAACTGTAGACATAATCTATGGTGGAAAATCGCGAAAAGTTTTTGAGCCAACATATATTTTATACCACTCTAGCTAGTTTATTCTTTCATGATTGGATGAACAAGGTTTTGACTCTGCTAAGTTGTTTGCAGACCAATCACGAACGTTCTGCCTTATAGTACTAGAATCCTCATTGGTCCAGCGAAAAGTGATAGTATCATCATACATGCATGACAGCCAATAAGGAAAGAAAGCTGTTGGAAATGTGTACAATATGTTGAATCCTAGCAAGCAGACAACTTTTCCCGTGATAAACCACGATCTCTGTATATAAGTAGGGCTACCTGTTTTTCGCGTTTTTGAGTTCCTCGGGTGAAAAATCAGAAAAACCAACTCACCTACCGAAATAAGATAATTCATATTGATAAAGTATACAGTGAATTACTTCAAGAAATATGTACAATCATGGTATGAAATGTTTTCGTGATTTTTAAAAATTACTTAAAATAAAGACATGTTTGCATATTTTTTATTTGTTACATTCTATAATATTTTCAAAAATTAATTTTGCTAACCATACCTTAAAATGAATTAAGACATGACCTTTCGTTCACCTTTCTTAAATTTTCTGTATGCACTATCGTTTATTTTGTTTGTACGCTCCCAAAACACTAAAACTATGATTTTGACATGCTTTTACGCAAAAAATATTTTTGAAAATGTTATACAAGGAAATAGTAGTTATAGTCCATTCACGATTACTTCCAACTTTTCTGAAGCCCTACTAAAGTTCTACTTGCAGGGTATTCCTCCGCCTCATGCAAACAAAGCTTAGAAAATTACACCAGACGGCCAACGCACTGCATTCTCGCTCAATGTAATGTAATACTATTTTGCGTAAGAACTATTTCTTACTTGGAATTACCAACACACCTGTTTTCTGTCTGTCCTTATTCGTATCAGTTATGTTGAGAGAAATATTACAATTTGTAGATAACATATAAAAAAAAGTTTAATTTAACCAAAAATAAGGTCATTTAATGTTATCATATTTAGCCTATAAAACGCTTGTGATACGTGACATGTTTAGGAAGTAACAAAACTCGTCTTACATGGGGTGTTTTTCCAGAGGTTTGATTTAGAAAGTATGAATAAACCGCGAATGGACTATACAAGTAATGTCTAAAGGTTGAATTGTATTTCGTGCAAATATAAAATAATTTTTTTTTTAGTAACCAGCGTCTTTTATACTAGAGTCATGTCTCAATATAGCTCAGATCTAAACGTGACTGGGTTATCTTAATTGTTTCACGTCTTAGTTGTCAGCCCGCGAATTACAAACGGTAAGTTTCGAAGAAATTTTTCTTCTTCTCAGGAAGACATACGGTTGCTCATTGGATACTGAATTATAGTATGTGAATAAAACATTTTTGCGAAAATCATGTGTCCGTGTTGTGTACTTTTCCATAGCCACAGTGGAAAAAGATATTGCCGTTAACGTAATCCCCAAGTATAAGTACGTTAATCAAGCGACATTCTAAAAATGTTAGCGACATAAACATGTAACATTAACACGTATTCTAACCGCTGTGTGTATAAAATAGTGATCCCAACTGCCGCAGCTTCAAACATTTATGTTTTAGTAAGACATTAAAAAACATAACTTTCTTTATTTTGCCAATTCCCTGCCTACTGTAAATACTTCAGCCAGTGTTTAAGTTGAAATACAAACATTTACAGCAGGCATTTTTTTTTTAAGTTTGGTTTCCGGGGTGTTAAGGAGGCAGCGAACTGTACATACAGTATTTTTATATCAACAACCCATCTAATTGCTATCCTGAAGTGGAAACGTTCGGAGGATTTCGGGTACATATATACGCTTCGTAGAGTTATTCCATTTCCTCGATGTACAGTATACTTTCCATTACAATAGGCTGCTACAAATGCGTGAATTCAAGAAAATAAGTCTCCGAGATACCATTGGCCAGAGACAGACGGTGGGGACCCAATGAGCGAACAGCGCCGGTGTAGACGTGCTTACAAAACTGGTTACTTCGGCTGTACCAGGCAGTGGCAAAGAGAGACTTTAAAGAGCAGTCTTTAACAAAGAAACGAGCACTTCGTTTTCCATAAAAGCGTTTTACCTTGCTATGTTACGCCTAACTGCTTTTTGCGTGGCTCAATTTTGCTTAACCCTTTAAGCAAAACGCCGTCAACGGAAACGCGCCGAGTTAACGAATTGTTTCTGTGTGTTTGGGTTGTAATGAGTAGAGTGTAGGTAATGAATGGATTGTTTTCTCAGTAAATTTATAAGTAATAAACAGTGATGTACTACAATTGAACATATCTTCAAAATTCTGTTTTAACACACGTATTTCTTTGTGATGTAATTTTGGCTTGTTTGTATCTGTCGTTGATGTAGTCCAACCGTTTGCTGGATTTAAATTTTATTGACTCCGTTTCTTTTATATCCTTTTGTTAAAATTTTTTGATTGGGCTTGTTGACATGCCCGATTAGATCCCCGAAGTCTTATCGAGGGTGTTTTACACACTAAACTAAACTCGTACATCTAAAAATCAGACCTGTGTCCATAGAGTCGAGATTCAGGCATGGAAACTCGTGTTTTTAATGTAATGTATTATTGATTTTGACCACGATATCGATATCTTCCTGTTAAACTTCCGCGAGTTTAGAAAACAAAATTCTTAATAATTGATTAAAAAACTACTTGGAATGGTGAATTTAGTGGATGTCTTGGCTAAATTTACAATTGATATGAGCTCGTAGAGGTGCGCCATATTGCAGCGGTTGTACTAACACCAGAGTGATGAGGCCGTTAGCACACATTAAATAACATTCCATTAAAAAAAAAAAAAAAAAGAGTAGCGTATATTTTATTATTGAAATATATTTATCACAAAATATTTGCAATAAATATTGCAAGCACAAAGAACTTGGAAATTTAAACGTATAAAAATGATGACCTGAAATTTGTGCTCAGGACAAGGTTTAACAATTCGAAAAGTGGTTTCATTGTTTTATAAATTTATTTTCAATTTTTCAAAACTAGAATTAAATTTTGTAATAATATTGTTCTTTAACTAGTTGTGTCCGCAGCTCCGCTCGCGTGGACTACAAAACTATTATTTAGGTTTTTTTTTAATAAAGTTGAATTTAACTTAGCGTGAATGATAAAACTCCGCGGTAGCATAATATATCTATAACAGAGAAATACTAATAAGCGTTGCGGTGGTGTGCAATTCTAATCTATTGTATGAAGTTTTCCTGATGTAGTCATTGTTAACGGTTGAATATACTATGTTATCTGGTATTGGTAGGCCCATGCTTTTTATACTTTTTCCTGACAATGTCTGTACTTGCTTTTCAATTTCAATGAGTGCAAGGTGAAAAACTTCGTCATTGAATGTTGCTTGCGAATTAAATGGTAAAAACGCTTATTAGTATTTCTCTGTTATAGATAGATATATGCTACCGCGGTGTTTTTTTTACGTATTTTTATTCTACACAATTCTTTACTACATGATATTATTCCATCTTTAACAGTTTAGACAGCGTATTGCAAGAGACCGCGCTGGCGGCAAACTTTTTTTCGACTTGATTCACTATTATTGTCTCTGCTTATTCCTAATGTTACTTAACGTAACAAAATATATACTGAAACCTAGCCAGAGAACATATCTATGAATTAAAAAAAAAAAACAACACGTAAATCGGATACGTGGTTCTCGAGCGATAAAATACTTTTATAAATTTTTTTTAAATTNTCGACTTGATTCACTATTATTGTCTCTGCTTATTCCTAATGTTACTTAACGTAACAAAATATATACTGAAACCTAGCCAGAGAACATATCTATGAATTAAAAAAAAAAAAAACAACACGTAAATCGGATACGTGGTTCTCGAGCGATAAAATACTTTTATAAATTTTTTTTAAATTTAAAACAATTGTGAAAACTGCCGTTTTCATTTTTTTCAATAAAATACTTCGGATACTTAACTTAATATCCAATGTCATTTGACCTTGAAGGTATGGCAAGAAAACTCACGATGGAGGTGATGTTTAAAAGTGACAACGTAAACACCACGCGAAAACCCAGCGGCGACCACCAAAGCTTAAAAATTCCAAACTCGGTTCCGTCGGGCATCGAACCTGGGCCGTCGCGTTCGATTGAACTGGGAAAGCCACATCAAAAATTTCCCCAGCCGGACGTGGCAGGGCGTGACAAATACTGCGGGGTTAGCAAGGTGAAAACACGCAGTGTATAATCTTGTATGGTTTATAAGTGGAGTGTGTCAGGAGACTTTTCAATCACGCGCCCGTTCGTGCGTTGTCTAGAAAGTCACTGGCTCGGATAGGCTATCGCCAGCCCAATAATGGACAAGGAGAGAAAAGGCAGTTCATTAATAACAGTGTATTAGCAATTGGAAATGGTCTTAGCAATCACGCTAAAAATTCCCATCAACCAAAGCGAAAAAAAAAAAAAAATGACACTTTCTTTTAACGAAATGTGTATGCAAAATACTACTTTAGATGACATTAAAAGTAGTGTTTTATATAAAAAAAATTTAAAAGAATTATTTTTTAAAAACTGTAATTGAGACAAGCACTATTTGTAGACAATTTGCCCATTTGTTTACAGTAAAAAATTAAGTTATTTAGGGAGCTTCAATCCTGTACATCGTTTAAACGTGTAATTTTTGAAGTCATACTTCTTTTGGCGCGTTGAGGGTAAAAGTTTAGTGTGCAACGGAAGTTGCGCGTGCACAGTGTAACGGAATTCGACAGTGAACGTGGTAGGGATATGACCCAACGCGCATGCGCGTATCGTCTAGCTATATACAAACGCAAGGTACACAACATAGCACGTGGATATATTTAAAACCCAAAGAAAATAATTTCATGTAATAAGCAAATTGAAAAACATTTCATTTATATAGTTTGAATTTAATTATGATATGGGACAAGATCTGAATGAATATAAGCGTGAAATGTTAACATACGCAATAAAATTTTATTTGGGTCACGCCAAAGAAGTGTAACTTCTAAAGCGCATACATAAGTACACGCACCCATTTTTTGTTTCAAATTCGACCATTATATCAGTAAATCTCATTTCATATAATTTAGCTTGATTCTAGGAATTAGATTTGTATGTATACAAATAGTAACACTAATGTAATTAAGTTGACTAACATCAACAACTTTTCTCCTTGTCTCTCTCTCTCTCTCTCTCTCTCTCTCATTAAAGTTGGATTTTCAACTCCACATTATGACAAATTAGTATGAGAGTTTAATCAATAAAAACTATTTAAACCTGTTGTGGACTGACATAGAACATTCACTCTCTTTATAAATTGCATTTTCAGAGGCATTTAAAGGTTAAATTTTAGTACCGTAAGTGCTGTGGAGAGATTTAGGTGGCTCCTAAAATCGAGGTCTTGAGAGCCGATGGTGAGGGTGAAGTGAGACGAGTATGGAGCAGCGCCGGAATGCAAGGGGGTGGGAAACGGGAGATACCCAAGAAAACCCACCGACCAGCGGCATCGTCCAGCACGATTCCCACATGCAAAAATACGGGAGTGACCTCGCCGGGAATTCGAACCCGGTTCGGCTAGGCGGTAGGCGAGCAGTCTAACCACTAGATCACCACGGCTTCTATAATACCGTAAAGCTGACTGTAAATTAATACCTAGCACACTACGACATAGTGCTTCATTTGCCAAAGCCTCTCTGCAAGTTTGCCACTCGAGTAAACTCGCAAAAAAAATTCACTTGCTTTATTGAGGCGGAACCGTAATATCGGATACAAAACAGTATCACGTGTATTCATTGTGAGATTCTGTCGTGTAACGAACAACTGTTAAAAACTATTAATGGGGCGTTCGGCCGTGCCGTTTCGGCTGCACACGCTTGGTCAAGACAGCGAGGAAAACTCTCGAACCTCCCCTTCTTAACTGCCATCTGCCGTGGAGGGTGGATTTTGTTTTACAAATCAGAATTACGTAAATACGTAAGTGTAATCAGTGTTTCAACGTGATCTGGAAAATTTCTTAATGTAAATGTAATCGAACCACAATAAATCCATATCGAGTATTGGCAGGCCCACGCAACATTCCCGGAGCACCGGACAACTTGAGGAGCACACGGAGGGAAGCACTGTCCCGCCCTGGAGGGGGTGAGTTGACATGCCTTCTCCAAAGCGGGGTCACAAGTTTCTCGTCGGCAGGATAGGGAGGATTTACACAAGAGAGACGGTGAACGGAGTTCCAGGCCGCTCCCAGAAGCGAGAGATGTGTTAAATCATTTAGATATTCGTCGCGACGATACCGTGTACGGCGGCGCGGTACATCACCGAGAAGCGAGTGTTGATAAATAATTTATCATTTTATAAGTTAAAAGTTTACAATCATGCAAAACCCGGTCGCGTTGCATGTGGTTGTTAGTACTAGACAATACGGGACAATTAAACTACTCTTCAGTTAATGACTGTTTGAGCTAGCCGAGGCATTACCCACCTAGACCATATGCATTACAATAATTAATGAGCAATAGCATTGATATCGGGGCTGAGCGCAACGACCGGTAGGGACGTCGCAAGATGTCGGTTTCGGAACTTCTGTTGCACGTCCAGGAATTTTGCAAAAATTACAGTCACGTGATGTTAGAAAGAATGAGATACACGAGAACTCGGAAGTACGAACACCCTCGCATTCGGTGAACCGCCGCGGTTTGAGGCACGATGGACCGTGTCCCGCTTGGCCGCAGGTTGTAAACGATTCTAAGCTTCATGTGAGAAGCTGAGGATGTTTATTGCCTCAGCGAGATGCGACATGGGAAGCCGTTAGCAGAGCCCACCCGCGGGACACGTGACGCAACACCCGTCCACCTTGCGGGCCGCTCAGTGTTTACAGCTGCGTATAGGCTGTTCACGGTAAAGCGAGCACTTTTCACGCCCTAGTTACTTTTTCCTTGCAGCCATTATTTATACTTCAACCATTTTTTTTTTTAAATAAATATTGCCATGTTAGTAATAAACACAGTGTATACATTCCACCGCACTCGCGAGTTAACGTCTAAGGCTACAATAAAATATATTTATTGGCTATTATTCCAAAGGAGAGGGCTTTCAAAAGTAGTTACTTTACCGTGAACAGACTATACCTGAACCTTTCCCACTCTGTGGACCGTGTTTTCGACTAGACATTTACGACCGCACTGCTGGCGTTACTGAACACTTAAAAAAATTATAGTTTTCATCTGTCTTGCTGTCTATAGTTAATTTATCGTTTGGGAATTTGGCGCTTAAAAAATAATTGATGGCTGTAACTGCTTGTATTTTGTCGTAATACGGACTTGAATACTTACAGCTGTGATCCAAGAGAAGCCTTTCGACAATGAAAGAGTAGTTAATCATTTATAGGCACTTAAATGTTGTATTTGCGCATCACTGGATCGACAGGCATTTATGCTAGTTGTGTCCATAAGATAACTAATTTTTAACATGTGGTGGCGGATTAATACACAAATGGCCAACAAAAATGATTTCAAAATTATTTATGTTACCATGAACTAAGGTTTTATTTTTGCTTTATATTTATGTAAACGTTTAATTTGTAAATCGAAATACTAAAAAATTTTTTATTTACTTGTTCGTTTAGTGCACAGTTTTTGATTTTTTAAAAGGTTTTGCCGTGTTTCCGTAAGAAAAAAAAACGAGTAGCTTTTATTTCATAGGTCCACTACTCGGGTGTTAATACGCAAGACATTTCAAGAGCTGTCCTTGTGTTGGAGTGTTTACGTCCGTTACGAAAGGGGCCTTGGTGCAGAGTGACTGGCTGTTGGGTCGTTAAGCTACACGCTGGCTGCGTCCATCAGTAGTAGTAAATGTCAAGCAAGCCTTCGCGGCACCAGCCTGCAAAGGTGACGCGATTCCGGACTCGATCTCACTTCGTTGTTTTGTTTATACAGTATTTATCTAGATTCGACCGACAAGCTTCAGTTGGAGGTTAATCACGAAAACAGAAGTTGAAAACATATATATACGATAGCTTTGAAGTTGGATCTGAAACAAGTGTTTATTGCAATTTTGGAGATAGTATTTAAGGTGGGACACCGACTGATTGGATATTGGTTAACTGAACAAAGATCTTCAAACAACTGTCGCTGTTATAAAATTATTTCATGTAAATAATCGCAGTTACTACCCCTGTTTCGAACCAACCTCCATTACACGGGGAGCATGTTTTGCATTTAAAAGATGGATTATTAATCCCCAAGTCACAATTAACAAAAATGCCGCATTGCGTAAATCCCCTTAGCCACACCATTTTCGAGTAGTTCGTGTTTTACTTCACAAATAATATTTACCAATACCTGGCAGGTGGGGAACGCACAACGCCCAATAACTAGGAACAGGTGATTTTCGCGAAAATATTTGTGTCCATGCTAGACGTCAATATCCTACGTCCACAACCACAACTTCCTTTGGTTATTAGCCACGTGTATACGTGAGAAGACATGTTCTTATTTTACTGGGTCGATTAGAATAAAGCACTCCGATACTGAAAGTTCATGATTGGCAGACAGACACTTGAGGCACGTGTCATTAAAAATCATCCAACCACGAAAGTGCATTTGAACAAAAGTGTTTTGGAATACAACTGGTCTTGAAATCTTTTCGCGAAAAACACCTGTTCCTACCAATAACACACCGTTGCTGCTATAAAAGGGTGGGGAAGACTCCAGAGATAGGTACATAACAGTGGCAGTGCAATAAACCATTTCTGCAGTTATAACCTAAAAATATGTACCTCCCTTATAATTCATTTTAGACCATAGGTCTTGTGTGTGTATACATATATATATATATGTGTGTGTGTGCTTTCAACTTCTTTTTTTGTGATAAACTTACAGCTGAAGTTTGTCTGTCAAATTATATATATCCTGTATATTTTCAAAGTAACTGAATTTTCACTTAACACTTTAAACATTTAGCGAAATTCTGTAGCGAAATGATTGCTTCACACAGGCTAGATGCGAACTGTTTATGTGAGACAGTGGAGAGGTCATTTTATTAGCCGTTGCATTTTGCTTTCACTGTGTCTATACTTCACGTGTCTCCTTAGAACTCACGAGTTATTACAACAAATGTCTGTTAAGGTGAAAGTATCCTTGCCATCTTGGATTTACGCATTTTCGTCCATAACTTAACTTTCGAAACCAATATTTAAAAACCCAGCTAGTGAGGGCGTATGCAACATCTTAACAGTTATTTCGAAACCCAAATTATTTTTCTTACATGATTAATTTCATATCTGTAACCGTGATTATATATTACCTAATTATTTAATAAAGTCGATCCCACATGGAAAAATACAGGCAGAAATCTGAATATATTTTTCTGGAAAATTTTCTAATTCGAAAATGACACTATTTCATTAAAATTATTTGGGATGATCAAGTGAATATAAGGATTCACTTTACTATAATATTTGGTTAACAAACACTTCAACTAAGAAAGGGAAAATTAAATGAAAATACAAAGTCAAGGGGAATTTCCTGTCTTCACAACAGGCATGGCTGCTGGGGTTCACCTTGCAAAAGAGACCTGTGAGAAAATGATAAGAGGAATTCCGTGCCTCTGTGCCTCCATATAATAGGGGGGTCACGTTGCTAAACAATGAGAAATTGATATAGGGATTTACCTTGTGCAGGGGATTTACCTTGCTATGTTGCTATGTAAACAGGTATGTTCTGTAGTTGTGAGTTAGTTACAGCTCAAACGTTACTGTGCTTGAGTCTCTAGTTTCGAAGTACACACTACGTTTGGATAAGTAAATGTAAAGTGTGATTGCAAGTAATGCCTAATGTAAAAAAAAACTAGTGTGTTGCACCATTATATTGAAGTCTGTTAGGAAAAAACAAAGATGATAACAGGAAAATGTAAATATTGTGGACAAACTTACGAAAACAATGCAACAAGAATGAAGAGACATTTGACAGCATGTAAAAAATGCCCAGAGAGGATACAATCCTTGTACCGGTAACTAATTTAAAAAAAAATGTTGGAGCAACTATTTCTGGGGGAAGTAATTTGCATCAGGAATCAAATGTAAGTATAGTTTTTTTTTTAAATTAAAATATAGGCTGTTCACAGTAGGAAGTAAAAGATTTTTCTGAAATATTATTTTAATAAATTCTCAGAAACTGAGTGTTCAGTTATGCTCTTTTAGTCAGACAGCAAGTAATGTTTACTTCATGTTTTAAAATCTAATTTAGGTTTATACAATTCAATTCTGTGATACCCTCAATTCTTAAGGAATTTTAGAATCAAGAATCCAAAATCTAAGAATCGAGCCATTAAAACCAATTACTACAGAAACATCACAATAGCTGTTACCGTCGGTGTGGTTGACTGTCACATTCATTCATGTACTAAACGCATTTTTTAATACTATTTTGTGCCTTTCAATAGACTGCGTGGAAATTATCAGTAAAATTCTCCTCAATATTGTACATAACCTATATATTTCTTACAAAAAAATACAATATTAAATTACGTACACTATCGCAATGTTTGTTACCATATTTATTTGGCAATATTTTTTTGCAATAATATCACCTGCCATTAAATAATAGTACTGAATTTATTAAACCGACAAAAAAATGTGCCATTAAAACAATTTTGTGTGAAATAACAAAAGTGAATTCAAAATGTTCGCCAGTTTAACATTTTATCAAGTAATGGAAAATATTGATACATTTTCCTTTCCCAGGATTCTTGTTACAGTTTTTTTTTTTAATGTATAACCAGTACGATTTAAAATCACGTAGTTGGAAGGTAGCTGGAAGACGGGCAGACGAATCTGCAGGCACTACCTCCCAACCACCGTACCAACGTTGTCCAATTGTTTCCTTTCCCGAGGAGAAGTGTCCCAACATTGGTGGAGCTCACAAGTCCTATGTTAAACCGGAGCTACTATAGTACTACATTAGTTATTTTTATCATATTTGCCCAACAGACATTGGAAAATTGCTAAGTAAACCAAATTTAAAGTATTGTCTACATTTGTTTCCTTATTTTATTTTAGTACGAGAGTTTTACAAAAATAATTACATTTCTCGTGTCCATGCCCAGGAGCAAGTTTCATTGTCTTAAAAGCGATACTTCAATGCGAACAAATGAACGAACACACCCTCGTCACAATGTAGGCTTTGATCGTGAACTCAGCACCTCTTAGCGAACCACCAGAATGAAGCAAGAAGTTGTCTGATACTTCTGTAACTCTGTAGCGCCAAGTGAAGGTAGAGGCAAAAAAAAAATATGAACGGCTCAGCCAGCATGGCTTGGTGCGGGAGGCGCCAAGCTAGCATTCACCATTAATATATGGACACGAAAATAACAGAGAAGGAGGTGAAGTTACCTGTAATCATCCACGATGCGTTTGGGAAGTAGTTTAAGGTTTTATTGCTCTGTCTTGACGGGCGTGGGCGCGCACCTGCGGATCGAGTTCGTAATGCTTCAGCCGCAGCAGCCGAGCAGACCTGTTGCGTTGGCAACGCTGCGCGGGCCCCGCTGCAATGCGCGCTGTGACACGGTTTGGTAATTGCCTCGTCCGCCCACGTTCGCTAGTGAGAGGGAGGCAAGGTGTCTGAAGGATAACCAGCGAACTGGTGCAACGATTCGGCCCGACGACTGCGTCCGTCGATAAGCTCCGGCGTCCTGGCTGGGATCACGGCATCCTGCGACACTTGTCGTGCCGCAGTCGTATCAACTCCGACAAGTACGGCACGACAAGCCAGTCGAGCGCGAGCACGAGGAAACCTGTTGCACGACCAGCAGTTCTGAATTAGAAGCACGATTTCTAAATTTTGGTCGTGTCGTGCAGCACTGCAAACAGAGTATACAACTTCGCAAAACGAAATAGTTCATCTAACTTCTTCTAAAACGGAAAAATAGTTTGTCACTTAACAAATTAAACTCACAAAAATATCAATTTTACCTTATTGTGCTCCAGCATGGTTTATGCACTCTTTGCCAGCATCATGTATTCCAAATTCCCTTTTGTCCACTGCCTTTAAAACTGTTTTATCCTATGAGCGTATTGTAATTGGTACCGAAGATTCAAAACATTCGTGTGAACAGTCGTGCTGTAAATATCAAGCAGTTTTACGTTTAAAATGATTCTGTCGAGTTTTTGATGCCGTTTTCGTCGTCTCGAGTCGTGCTTGTTGGAGATATGTGGTTCCAGCATCGTCCGATTAACCAAGGAAACCTGGGTAATGTTCCGTTACCCAGTGCGTGGATTATTGCAATGGAAAATTGAACAGCTTACTTGGGATGGNCAAAATCCCTGCTGTTCACTGCCTTTGAAACTGTTTTATCCTATGAGCGTATTGTAATTGGCACCGAAGATTCATAACCTTCGTGTGAACAGTCGTGCTTTAAATATCAAGCAGTTATACGTTTAAAATGATTCTGTCGAGTGGTTGATACCGTTTTCGTCTTGTCGAGTCCTGCTTGTTGGAGATATGTGGTTCCAGCATCGTCCGATTAACCGAGGAAACCTGGGTAATGTTCCGTTACCCAGTGCGTGGATTATTGCAATGGAAAATTGAACAGCTTACTTGGGATGGATTCAGTATGATGGTTCAAAACAAAATTGGAGACAATTCAGCTCGTTAACAAGCTTGACACGACTTAACCTCTTTTTTTTTAAATTTATTGTTGCAGTGCGTAACATAACCTGGCTCGGCCATTACGGAAATTACACGAAATTCAGGCATCTTCTAGATGTACGCCAACAATAATCAAAGCCCCTTCAGAAATACTTTAACTTTCTACCTATAAACCCAGCACGTTCCCCTCCAAAAATTCGAGACAGAGTGACGTCAGCACAGGAAGCATTTGTCCTCCAGGTTTTGTTCAGTTGAAGTTCAAGATTAGCCGGAAGTAAAATTTCGTATGTGAACGCTTATGCGTAGGGGCTGTGATATATCGGGGAAAGATTTCGAGACAATATATACATGAAAATGTACTCGAGTATTGTATATTTCTTGACTGGCTGAATGGTGTTTCGACAGGTGTCAACAGTTTGCACGCGAATCACGGAGTTATATTGCCGAAGTTACCGAATTCTAGGTGGCCCGGCCAAACGCATAAATCTCATCGCATGAAGGCAGCAGCAAATAGAAACTAAGAACTATTGAATACTACCGTTTGCTCATTTTTTCTCGCAAAAAAAAAATCAACCATTGGCTGTGCATACAGCGCCAGTGATTTTTGCGAAACATCTTGAGCTACACGGTAAACTTCAATAATGTATTGCTCCTTGGCAAGAAAAGTGGCAGAACTCTAAATGTGAGAAAATACGTCTTATTAGCGGTAGTGCCTGGCTCTCTAACAGTGTGTTCGCAATACAGTTTTTTTTAACGAATCTATTAAACGTGCGTCCAATGTGCTGGTCTAAGAAAAGAACGCACACTTCAGACTATGACTGTCGGTTACTTCCAAGATGTCACGCACAATAGAAACGCCATTTCGGAGCACTCCAACATAGCCAAAAACTACTTTTTCAAGACGCTGTATCTCATAATATACGCGTTATATACACACATAAGTAATCGAGGGGCATGCATTGAACTTTACTATAGACTTTCCACCAATAAAATTACATGGTCACAGCTGAAAGTCCCATAGGTACACGAAGCACGACGAGAACACTGCACGCCAGTTAAGAGCCCTGCGTGTAGCGGCGATGGCGCACCTGTAGCGCGTGGCAGTGTCGCCCTTATCGCTCCCACGCTTCCCGGCCTCAAACGCGCAAAAAAGCTCCAGGCAGGCGGGCCCCTTAACATGGATTTCATGTTTGGTATGATACTGTTTTTTTTTTAACTGTGAGGTTTTCGCTGTGTCTGGTCCGTAAATTGTAACATTATTTGATTTTCCCAATCTTACTTTGCTCTCCTGCAAAATTACTGCATTTTGACTTGTATCACTTTTCTTGCGAAGGAGCGATATGAGTACACCAGTAATTTTAATTTATGTTTGACTGCTGTGCGTATGAGAAGCTTTATCAGTATCTGGCCGTCACTCAATCGCTGGGAAAATTATTTTGTGGCGAGACCTGCAAAATTCGCGTTGCTATTCGGCATCGCTCTTGATGTCACAGTAGTATACATAATCAACCCGACTTCTTGTGTTTATTGTCTATTACCTAGATAACTGCAATACGATTCCACCACTTCTGAAAGGACTACACATGATTTGTGCATTTCATTAAGAAGGGTTTATTAATTGGCGCAGTTTCCCAGGGCATAAAATATGGTCCAATGACAGACGTAGAGAAAACGTACAAGTGCGTATAGTTTAACGTGTCTTCAAATAATAACGCGAATTTTGCAGGTCTGTAGTGGAGACCTGCAAAATTCGCGTTATTATTTGAAGATAGAATAGACTTCGAGCACATGTGAATGTGTATCGATTTGTTTACGAGACTGCCGTTTATTTGACACGGCATGTATTGTTTTTAGCAAATATGAAACAAGTAATTATTGTACGGCCAAATCATTTCCTACCATGTATTATTAAAAAATGGGTCCCCACTTATAGAAATCAATAAATAGAGATGATGGAATATCGCGAAAATTTTCTGAGCTAACATATACTCTATAACACTCTAACCAGTTTATTTAATCATGATTGGATGAACAAAATTTTGAATCTGCTTAGTTGTTTGCAGACCAATCACGAACGTTCTGCCTTATAGTATCAGAATCCTCATTGGCCCAGTGACATGCGGTAGTAGCTTCATACATGTATGACAACCAATAAGGAAAGATAACTGTCAGACATGTGTACAGTACGTTGAATCCTAGCAAACAGTCAACTTTTCCCGTGATAAACAATTATCTCTACCAGTAAACAAATGACACCTCCTCAAATATATATTAGATGGTGACGTCGAGCATGCTGCCAGATGGTAACGTGAATTTTGCAAGTCCCTAGTTATAAAGAGATATAAATAAACAAAAGTTGGAAAGGACGGCACCGCCTTAAGCCTCGGCTTCACCCCTTTTGCAGAAGTTCGTCGTTTTTGTGTCTTAATTTCAGTTTCAGAGGTACGATTGGAAATGTTCGATAATCGAAAATTTACAATTTACTACTTGTTTAATACTTTTCTATCTAATTTTCACTGCGTGTTATTTCCTGCTTGCAAAAAAATCAAGAACTTATTGATAAAATATGAATATGTTCTCGACATTTTACAACAAGCAGGTAATACAATTAATATTACGCACAAAAATATTAAACAACTTGTGAAATATAAATTTTCTTTAATCGTAGATTGTCAGTAATTACCATGTATCCGAAATAATAACGCGAAAACGAAGAATTTCTGCAAAAGAGGTGAGTGAAGCGATGGGGTTATAGAGACGAGCGTAAATGGTGTTGCTGTGTCGTTGGATCTCGGCGACTCACTTCTTCTGTAGTTGGTCTTGCAGTGCAGGTAGGTGCGTGCAGACCTCGGAGTGAGTGTTTGCGTCGGGGTGCTCCGTCGCGGGCAAGGAGCGGCCTGGCCTGCCCTTGATGTGAGATGGGCCCGCCGCGGCGGCGGCAGTTCGCAACTGCGCCGACAGCGACTCGGGGCGACGCGGACGGCATTCCACAGCTCGCCCCGCCGAACCGGTACACTCCGCTACAGATGCTACTGGCCACCTCCGTCTCCCCGTCGCGTCGTCGATAGCTAGGCGGGCGGCTGGCTTCACGAACGTAGCCAGGGAGGGGAGGATATAGGCAAACATCCCCCCTCTCCATTGAAAATAAGGTACCTTTTCAAAAATAAAATTTGGGGAAAAAAATTACAACTGAAATTTTTTTTAATATAAGAAATGTGTTGTTTTCCTTGAACATGAAGGACGTTTATAGCATTTTGTGGTTCCATATCTGTATATTAGCTCGTCGATTGTAAATAATTTTTTGAATTAAACATAAGTAAACTAATCCCTTTATTTGTTTGGAAATTTAGATCATTTTTAATTAATAGTTTTTGATAATAAGCTTTTTTTAACGGTATAAATTTGAAATCATTACATCTCCCTGAAGTAAATTCCTGGCTACGCCCCTGGCTGGCTTACCACTTCTGAGCTCTGGGCACATTTACCGCTCTGCAAGACATGCTAGAAACTATAGACTGTTCACGGTAAAGTGAGCACTTTTGAGGCCCTAGTTACTTTTTACTATCAGCCATTTTTTTTTTTATCTTTCCACCACTTTTTAAATAAATACAGCCATATGAGTAATAAATACAGTGTATGTATTTCACCGGACTCGAAAGTTAACGTCAAAGGCTACAATAAAATATATTTATTGACTATTATTCCAAATGAGAAGGCTTCAAAGAGTGCTCACTTTACCGTGAATAGCCTATGGGAATGGTGACACCAAGAAAAATATCACTATTTGTGTATCGGATATTTTTAAAAAGAAATGTCGGTTTTTGATAAATATATTTTAAATATTTTATGTATGGTGCTGGGTTTACATCAAAGAGCATACAGCGGTTTACAGCAAAAAAAAAAAAAAATTGCCACAGAGCAGGAAATATTTTTTATAGAGATTTACTGTCGCAAAGCAAAGCCTCCTAAACAGCAACGTGTAATGGATGGGTCCCGAACATTATATAAAGATAATCGCCATACGGAAAAATTCTCATAACCGTTCAGCCAAAAAACGAATACTACGATTCAACACATTTGATTGAATTAAAACAGTGAGTGTATTACTGAAGCGTGAGGTCCTGTCACTACACACTACCCTACTTGTGTCAAGATTTGTTGCCAAAGTAAACCTACTAATTTTTAAATTCAAAACAGAACTTACTAAAATAATTAACATTTCGAACTTTAAAAAATATGTATTTCCGATACTTTAAATTAAATATCGGTATTGGAAAATATTGGTAAAAATATGTTGTTTTGAAATGATGATATATTATTTAAAAACTCGTCATTTCTATATATTTATATTTTTTCAACATCCCTGATTTTACGTTTTCATTCCTTTTCAGAAATAGCCGATACACAATACAAAATGTAAAGTCGAAGTTCAGGCAGTTAAAAATCAGCTTTGTAATTTTCGTAAAATGTGTATCTTGGAACGTAAATCATTATAAACACCCGTGGATGTATTTTATGCACCGGTTTTTAAAATAAGCTCAGGTAATTATATTAAAATTTAATTTTCATTAAAAAAACCCTTGTTTTCTTTTATAAGTATCAGTTCATATGTTTCCTATTCAAGTAATATTTTAGTTTTGCTATGTATTTGATTTAGGCAGGACAAACTTATCATGAGCTCGATTCAGTAACCCAAAATGAAAATAATTTTATAGTAAAATTAATTCCACATAACCTCTGGTTGATTCTCGGCAAAAATGGCTGTTTGACTTTGACTTGTTTTAACTTTTCGAAATGGTCGAGAAGGAAACATAAGGATGAATTGTAAGGGCAAATGCTATAGTTTTCTATGGTGTAAGAGCATTATGAGTACATATAAGAATACAAGAGAAANGGGGGGGGGGGACATCCGCTTATTCCGCGAACTATAGTAGCCGCACACGCCAGCAAAATGACGTTACTGGCCAGAAACATGTCGGAACGGCTTTGAACCGGTGAGAGCCAGCCCGTGAAACACAGACATTCACTACAGGTGTGACCTGATTCTGATTGGCTCACACAGAAAACGAAATTGAGTTGAGTTGAGAGATTTGGGCGTCTCTTTACAACGTGGTCTTGAGAGCCGATGAGGGTGGAATGAGGTGAGAATGGAGCAGCGCCGGAATGTAAGGTCGGGGGAATCGGGAGAATCACGATGAAAGCCGCCGACCAGCGGCATCGTCCGGCACGATTCCCACTTACGAAAATCCGGGAGTGACCCGGCCGGGGATTGAGCCTGGTTTGCCTTGGTGGGAGGCGAACAGTCTAACCGCTCTACCAACGCAACCCCCTGAAGTCAAAGTGTTTTATCTCAAACTCACCCGGCCAGTAATCAAAAGAAAACTGCATTTATGAGCGTCGGATAGTCTATATTGACAGTAAACCTTTTAAGAAGGTGGTTTGTCCATATATATTAAACGCAGTCGGGATATGAACATTGAAATAAACTCAATAAAATTATACTAATCCCTCCATAGACTACGCCCGTTTGGACACACATGACCACTTTGAGGAGTATGCCTGAGTATAGCTAGGACAGAGCAAACCTGACAATATCGCTACCCGGGAAGAAAAAATTCTCAAGAGATACAGTTTCGTTGTTTCCCAGTTTATGTCGCGCTCTTACTAACACACTTCATCTCATTAACACGGGATCTCTCCCGGATTTTCACACGTGGGAATCGTGCTGGACGATGTTGCTGGTCGGTGGGCTTTCTCCGGGATCTCCAGTTTCCCGCGCCCTTGCATTCCGGTGCTGCTCCATTCTCACCTCGCTTCACCCTCATCAGCTCTCAAGACCCCCGCTGTTAAGAGCGGCCCAAACCTCTCCACTACACTTAATCCTACCAACAGGCATTGTCGTTAATGGGTTGGATTTTTTCATAACCTACCAAATGTATGCGATGGATTGTATATCGTTTTATAAGTTATTCACGATAAAATCAAATTTTTGAAACACCTGCTTAAGGTTTCTATATGTAGGTACACTGTGTATTCTTCCACCTTATGTAAATTTAATATTACCATAGGCTTCATTCTTTTATTCGTGCGTCGGTCGAGTGTTACTGTGAACAAATTAGGAAAGTAAATATTTTACAAATTTATTTATCATAACATTTTTATGCATTAAATAACAAGAAACAAAAGAATAGTTTCAGTTTCATAAACGTTTACTTGACACTTATCATTTAACGTCAAGACATGTAACTACTTTCCCTTCGTCGTTAACTAACCTCGCTGACCGCATGCCACTGAGTGTGCCGGTTAAAATAGTATATGCAAGTAGAGGCAGTGACATTTTTCAGAAGTTGATTTCAAAAGGGCTCACTTTATCGTGAAGAGCCTTTAAGTATAAAAGGAAATGTTAATGGAGCACGGTCAACTCGACTCCTCATTAGAAGACAGTCAGCCAATTATAAACGTTGCTCAGTTCAATAAGGGTATCTGGTGTAGTCTGGACCAATAGGGTTTATGTAAGTAGAAAAACAGGGTCCAGCAGAACATGTGCTCGTGGAGTGGTGGATATAGGCTACTCGCTTCCAACTAGCCTCGAATAACTGTAAATGTGTCCATACGTCATGGTGTTAATTTCTGAGTTCAAGTGTCGCAGCACGTATTTTTTGGTACGCGCTGTTCTTGCGTTAAGCATTTTTCTTGCAACCAGTGAGTAACGTTATGTGTACTCGTTGATAATGGCATTAACCATTCATATCAAAGAGGTGTAGACAATTCGACAAATCAGATTCCTCATAAGGTGGCCGCCTGGATAGGCCGCCGAAGGTGTACAGAGCTCCAGCAGAAAACGTTTTATTAAAAAACCGCCCAACGCGTGTGAGTGACGTCTGCTTACAAATAGCATTTATGAAACGTTACGTGTCTGTATATGTTTTTCAGTTCCTCCATTTCTCTCTAAACCATGTTTTTATGATAGTGAAAATGTCTCATAACGGGTGTTTTCACGGTCATTTTTAGGTACGAACATTCCGGTACAAAACATTAAAAAGGGAANGAAAATGTCTCATAACGGGTGTTTTCACGGTCATTTTTAGGTACGAACATTCCGGTACAAAACATTAAAAAGGGAAAAGGGACGCGCATAGAGGCGCGTTATCGACGGCAAGACTGCGCGCCAGTTCAGTGCTTTACGCGCAGAGGCGATGAGAGAGTTGATGCGCATGTCTCGGTTGCCTCTAGCGCTCCCACGCTTTTAGGCCTCAGACGTGCAAAATTCCTTCAACCAGGCTGTCACCATAAGGACGACTCCCAAAGTATTGGGCACTGGTGACTTGCTGTACGCAGGACGGATCATAAGTTTTATTCAAGTGCAACGTGTCCACGATTGTGGAAACGGTGACAGAACGGCAGATTTGTTAACAGTGATGCTGTGAATAATGAATTATTGAAGTTTGCAGTAGCTGTAAAATATACGGAAAGGAAACTGTTTCAGGAGTTGTCACCAGGCCTGCCAAACGGATTCTAAAACCATTTATTTTATTCCCTAAGTGGTTTTTCCTTATTCCGTTAGAGAGGAAGCAACTCCTTCCACAGCTGGCAGTCACTATATCACTTGTCGTTAACTAATGGACTCCTGAGTGCAAAATCGTTTCAACGGCCATTCCCCCTTCCCAGCATTCTCGTGCAGGATCGTCGGTTCTTAAGTAACTCATGTTTCTTCTTAGGCACCTTGAAAGTTCACTGAAGGTATGAATTACTTGGTTAACAAAAGATCTTCTTTTATACATATAATGCGGAAAAATTGTTTATGGTACCAAATATCGAGAAAAATATGATCAAGAACAAAACTGAAAAAAAAAATACTATTGAAAAGAGTGAACAAGTTCTTTTATACAGAAAAATGTTGGTTCTCGCAATTATTTGGCTAAACAAAGGTTCCATGTTTACACGTTAGTGTAGTTCATTCATGGTTACATCCAACTTTTCTGAAACTCTGCTAAAGTTCTACTTCCAGGATATTCCTCCACCTCATTCAAACGAAGCTTAACTAAGTATAGAGAATTATACCAAAGGAACAACACACAGCATTCGTGCGCACGCAGTGTAATAATATTTTCCATAATAACTGTTTCTTACTAGTAGACATTACCAACACACCTATTTTCTATATTTATATTAATATATATTATGAATGAAATATTATAATTTACATATATAATATAAGTAAAAGTTCAATGCAACCAAAAAAAAGGTGCTTTTATTTTAACACAACAATAAAACGCTTGTGACAGGTGACATATGTAGGAGAAAACCAAATATGTCAAACACGGGGTAATTTTTCAAAGTTTTAATTGAAAAAGTGTGAATAAAATGCGAAAAGACTATATTTAATATTTTCTAAGGTACGCCAAACCTTTATTTACCGTATAAAGAAAGTGTAAGAAACAGACCAAGTTTCATACAATTCAGTAGTTTACAAACTTTTTAAATATCACAAGTAAGTGAAGAGATTTGGTAGGTTCTTAACAGCGATTTCTTGAAAGTCGATGAGAGTTATTGAGGTGAGTATGGAGCAGCGCCGGAATTAAAGGGCAGGGGAAATGGGAGATACCCGAGAAAACCCGCCGACTAACGGCATCTTCCTGCACGATTCCCACATGCGAAAATCCGGAGTGACCCGGCCGGGGAATAAATATAAAAGTGAGAAGTTTCTCGTCATTTTAATTTTAGTTAATTTTTTACTGCCTCTACCATACTAACGTGTCAATACTGAGGGTTTGATTTTTCTCTTACTTTATACCCATTTAAAAGTAATAGCAATAATTTTTCCAACGAAGATATAATTTGGAACAAAGACTTCCTTATATAAAAAAAAAAAAAAATGTTTTCTTTATTTTCTGTATATTTTTGGCGGAAGAAAATTTCTTCTTTTTTTTTTTTTTTTTTTGTTCGTTTAGCCAGGCATATACTTTGTAACTGTAAATGCATATATTTTTGCATTATTTAAAAATATTTTGTTAACCCAAAAAAAATTATTTTTTTTAGTGTATTGATATATTTTTACATTCAGCTATAAGTTTTCGCGTGAAGCGACTGTACGTGCTCTATAAGTAGATTGTTGTTTCGTTGGCGTTTGCATTAAAAATTATATAGTTTAACGAAATTGTATAATGGTGACTAACAAACGGAAGCGACATTTGAATGAAAGTACCCGGCGTTGTTTATAGTTTGGTTACTATTTTACGCCAATGATCATAACGATAACCTATATTGTTAGCATTCACTATTTTACGATTGTCTAGTTCAGCGTTTCCTAACCTTTTTCAGCCACGGACCCCTAGGAAATCAAGCACAATTTTCAAGGACCCCCTTAATAAAAAAAACAGCAAAACATTTTGGACCATTAATTTTAGTACTACAAATACAAAAAAAATACTTTTTTTTTAAATAAAAAAATACGTTAATGTGAAGGTTGGTGTTTTTTTTTTGCAACTAAATTAGTGATATTCGGGTTGATGCTTCTACTAAGTTGTAATCTCAAATCGGTTTCCACTTGTAATCTGTTCAGTCACAGCCCGCACTCACTTATTTCACTCACTTCAGTCAGTCTCGCGCACCACCCGCTGACGCATATTCGTCGTGCTAAGTAAGCGTAGCGATTACGAGACTTTTGGTGGCATTTATTTATTATTGTTAAATGGTCCAGAGATGAGACTGCGGCCCCCCAGGGGTCCGCGGACCCCAGGTTAAGAAACACTCTAGTTCATAGTCATTACTTATTTCTTGTATCCTCTTACGTCTTACAACCTCTTACGTGCTTGTATGTAACCATTGCTGTAGTGTTTTTCCCAGGATTGCTTCATTGCTGACAGCAATTAAATTACTAAGTCTACAGGATCGAACTGTAACTTTCTAATTCTACCATAAATATTAATTGTTTGCAGTTTTTGTGTTGTACATGAATTTGTTTAATATTTATGAGCTTTAGTGTCTATTCTGTAGTCAGATGAATAAGCCGGTGTTAGATCGTAATATTAGAAAGATGCCTAGGCTCGCTGTGACAATATCAAAATGGGAGTTAGTGTCGTTAGATGAGCTAGAGGTATAGAGACACTGAAGAAATAAAAATTCCTTTAAAAAATTAATTAATTTTAGTTAGTAAAACTTTAAAAGTTTTAATTTGCAAAGTGCAGGAGTCGAAGTTTATATATATCTCAGTTTTTAGCTTGCAGCGGTTTTAACCCTTCCCCTATCCCTTGCAGCCTATTCTGAGGCCATGTCAAGTAGCAGGGCTGATGATACAGGCTGTTAACGATAAACTGAGCACTTTTGTAAACCCTGCTTAGGATCTACTTGTATGAACATTGTGTGTTCTTCCACCAAACGTAAAATTAACATTAACACGTGTAGAACGATACGTAGTGCATCACGTAAAGCGTAACACACGGGATAAAGCGCTCATCTTGAAGGCATCAGCCAATGAATAAACGACAGTGTTCGTGGACAGAGCAGTCGAGTTTATTCTAGTCGTCAAATGAACTCGAGGAATTTCCGGATCTCTAATAATAATAGAGAATTTTGCAGGTCCCTGTGTTTTTGGAAATGTGTAGTGCTAACCAACATGAAAACATCAAACTTTCATGGAATAACGTTATCCTACCATTGAAATAAATTGTCGCTGAATTGCCCATATGAAACTCAACTTCTTACGTCATACTAGGGGTCACGGTGGCTGAGCGGTTAGACTGCTCGCCTCCCACCAAACTGTTTTCCAGTTGTTATCGCGATTTTACAAACACACTTCATCTCACTTCACTCCCGGATCTTCACAAGTGGGGATCGTTGCAGACGATGCCGCTGTTCGGCGGGTTTTCTCGGGGATCTCCTGTTTCCCTCGCTCTTTCATTCCGGCACTGATCCATTCTCACCTCATTTCACCCTCACCGGCTCTCAAGAACTTTTTGTTAAGAGTCGCCCAAATCTCCCACCTTAACACAACTCAACTCATTCCGTTATATAGTTAGTCTTGACAACGTGACGAGTTACCTAGTTAATGGCCGTCAGAAGTTTGCGGGATGTTTTTCGCGCGCATTATGGTGACCCGGCGGGAAACTGGCGACGGAAACCGAGAATGACGACGATTTAAAATGCATCTCCATCGCTTCTCAGTGGAAACGATATTTCACGGTCACCACATCAAGCATTCATTTTAACCTGCAGACGTTTTGTTCGTCTTGGTAGAGAACCCGAACGAGTGCAGGAACGAGTAGTAGGAATGTATTCATTGGTGGCCCACATGGCCAGACGATGTCGAGCAACGAGACGAGGGGGAAGCGCAGTTCTCGTCGAACTGACAGAGACTCAGACAGCCAGTCGGCTCCTGTTCCTTCTCCAGAGCGTCTCCGACGGAGTCGAGGTCGGTGACCAATCACAAGTCTTCGTTTGCCTCACTCGGCCGCCGTACCTTGTCGTCTACACGACGTGCAGACGGTGAAAGCGTCCGCCACAGCCACAGAATAGATAAGTGCCCAGAAACGAAATTTCGTGGTGGTTCCTTTGGTGGAGAGAGTGGAGAGATTTGGGCGGCTCTTAAAATCGAGGTCTTGAGAGTCGATGAGGATGAAGTGAGGTGACTATGGAGAAGCCCCGGAATGCAAGGGCGGGGTAGACGGGATTTCCACTGAAAACCCGCCGAAAAGCGGCATCGGCAGGCACGATTCCTTCCGGGAATCGAACCCGGTTCGCCTAGGTGGGAGGCGAGTAGTCTATAACGACTACACCACCGCGGCCCCAGGTTCTTTGGTGTGGGCCTACATGTTCGCTGATTGGCTATGCAAGGCTCTGGAAACGTGCCTTGTACCTGATTGGCTACTACGCGTTGCGAAAGGTTCCCAATCGCCTGGGCTGTTTCCTGGTTAGTAGGATAGCTGACGATGATTGGCGAATGGCGTCCCGACATGTTGCTGGCTAGTGACGCCATTTTGGTGGCGTGTGCGGCTGGGGGTTCGTGCTATCAGCGACTGTTTCGCCTCTGTATTCTTAGGGACTCTGTGCCACAGTTTTAGAAAAGAGCATTTCGTTGCGTTATTTGTAGGGACATCCGATTTTCGCGAGAAGATTTCCTGCTTAGTTGTATTTCAAATCCACGTTCGTGATTGGATGATTTCTATTGCTACGTGAGTTAGTTGCCTGCCCACTAATCACAGGTGTTCAGTACAGGAGTAAACAAACTCTGATTGGCCCATTCAAATATCAAAACATCTTCCCACCAAGACAAGCTGCCAATAACTGAAGAGAAACCACAGATGTGCAAGTAGAATATTAAAATGTAGCCACCGTGAAATTATTTTAGCAAAAATCGGGCACCCCAAGGCATCAGTAATTAAAAACCCATCAGAAGGCGATATACTAACAAACTATTGAGGTAAAAATTCTTGAGGTTCTATAGGCATTTTAACCCGTTGTGAATTCTCTGATATTTCAATTCTTATGCATTTTTATGCACCAAGCATATGTGAAGCTATGTAGTCCTACGCTGAAATCCAAAAACGTGATTATTTGTATACAAATATATATTGCTTTATTTAGAATCGTTTTAAAGCATCGACGTTTCTCTATAATAATTCTCAAATCGCAGAACGAATATTTCACCAGAAAAAAAATGAGCACTCATGCAAAAGCAATTTACACTAATATCATTTAAACAGTCGCCTCTGAAATCAAGCAACCATAATACATATATATGAAACCTTTCGTTGTTCTGATGACTGGTAGCATATCTAGGAACTTCTCTTAGTAAAGGCCGTGTGAAATAATTTTGCAGCCCGTTCTAATGTTTGATAATAAGATAAATTTTTTAAATTTATTGTTGTTGTAGGAATACGGACGTGGAAGGAAAGCTATGTGGGTTCGTTCCTAAACAAAAAAACTTGTATACATGTTTAAAAAAAAATTGCGGATTTGAGAGGACTTGAAGTCTGAGATACGCGGGAGACACATGACTGGAGAGGTCGTGCACTTGGCCTCGAAAATTTCGAAGCCTTCGGAATGCGGTTACCAGACCGCGAATTCCAGTCACCTAGCTACCGTGTGCGCACACTCGTACACCGCTGCTCGAAGAGCACGCCTCGAGGAAGCGTCGGGAGTGTGTGTGCTCGGTGGAAAGTCGCAGCACAGTCACTTGACCTACGAGCCAACAACTTACCCCCCTCCACCGTCCAGCAGTCCTTTCGGCACGCACTCGCCGCTTGGGGCCGATCATAGGCGACCTTTCCCACATTCCACTGTCGCCAACTCTCTCTCTTGCCTCCCCCTCACCACACACGACCCAGCAGAGGTCAGGGTCACACTGCAAATACCTGTCTCTACTGCCGGCTGTGGACCGACCTCGACGTGATCATCGCGCATGTTTCACGGAGACAAATAAAAACAGGTGGTTTGGTATGTTCAGTTGAAGCGGGATGGTAAACGAAAGCCGCATATTTACACGATCTTCGTTTTAAGTAGTTTTTCAGAGGGTTTATAAAAATTTTCGGCACAGCAAGGCATAAATGATGATTATGAACATCTTACGTTGTTAGATATTCACTGCCTATGTTATACTCAGAGTACTGATAGAATACGAGAAATAATAACTTATTTTCCAAAGACTTTGAAAGCAATGCGAAGTAGCAGTGTTCAAAGCACGAAATGGAATTACGGCTGGTGACAGTAAAGCAAGTTCGTATGACAGGAATGCCACCAAAACAATTCATCTTCGACACAATGCTTTATAAATCGATAGTTGTTTACCCTCGTAAAAGTTGCCAGAAAATTAATTTTATTTATAAATTATGCAAGAGTGTACGTTGTTGTTGCTGGTGGTGGTATCCCCACAATCGTTGGTGCTCAACAGAACAATGTAGGCCCTATATATGTTCACTCCCCTGGTGCCAACGATAGCTATATTCTATTCACGGTTTCTTCACACTTATTGAATTAAACCTTTGAGAAATCACCCCATATGCCGAGCTTGGTTGTCTCCATGTATCACAAGTGTTTAACATTTGTGTCAATTTAATAAATTACATTATTTTGGGTTAAATTGAACTCATATANACCATGTATCACAAGTGTTTAACATTTGTGTCAATTTAATAAATTACATTATTTTGGGTTAAATTGAACTCATATATGATACATATAAATTATAATGTTTCATTTTTAATTTATCGGAATAAAACATAGAAAATAGGATTTTTGGCAATACCTAGAAATAAATAGTTCTTANTGTTTCATTTTTAATTTATCGGAATAAAACATAGAAAATAGGATTTTTGGCAATACCTAGAAATAAATAGTTCTTACGCAAAACTTTATTACAGTGAGTGCGCAGGAATGCGGTGCTTTGTCCTCTTGGTGTAATTTTCTAGACTGTGTTAAGCTCCTGTCACACTCTCAAATTTTCGCCTTCGACTACATTTGACAATAAAATTTGAAGACAAAATAAGGCAATGAAATTTTTCCTTCCACCAAATTTTTTCTAACAATCTTGAATGTGTTTAAAAATGTGTCACACTGTTAAACTTCTTTACTGGGAGAATCTTATTTGAATAATTGTAAAAAAATTATTTTGCTAGTGAGATACTGGTTTTTGTTTTTCCATGCAGTCAATTACAGGAAGAACTGTAATAAATGTCGTAATTTATCTTCGTTTCTTTACTAAATTCAAATTTTATTTATCATAGATGTTTCCTGCATTATGAAATTCAATGGCTCTGAGTTCATAATATTATGTGTAATATTCACTTAAAACAGCATTCATGCTCAGGCAGTTTCCACATAAATTAATTATCTTCATTACATACTTCGTTTCCAGCAATTGTTCGTTATTTTAAAGTTTCTTGACGTCCGTTTTTGTCGTGCATTTTTTCCCCACCTATTAAGAAAACTGCGCAAGGTGCTCTAGAAATGCAATTTTTGGCCATATTCACGATTTATTTCTTTAGAAGTCACTTAATACTATAAAAACAAAACTGTACGGGCTTAGATGACTGTTTTTTTTTAATCTTTGCTGCAAAAAGTTGTATTCCCAAGACATTTATTTGCTAAGATATGCGTAAACGCGCAGACGACGAGTGTACGCTTAAGGACTCTGGCGGTATTAAAGTACGCCCATCGAAACACATTGTAAAAGAAGGAATGTTGTCTCATTAACTACGTGATTCGTCAGCAGCGGTTGAGAAACTTAGTAGAACCTACCTTTGGCGGCTTACTATCAACTAGCTTGGAATCTAAGAAAGCATCCGACAAAGTATTTTCTTCGAAACTATAAACTCATTGTTGTCGGTTTTTAAGGTAGAAAGATTATGTGCGGAGAATCGAGCGAGACGCACGCAGTGAGCTTACAAGAGTCGCATCTTTTGGTGGCATTTATTTATTATTGTTAAATGGTACAGAGATGAGACTGCGGACCCCCATACATATACTCGCGGCCCCCCAGGGGTCCGCGGACCCCAGGTTAAGAAACACTCTAGTTCATAGTCATTACTTATTTCTTGTATCCTCTTACGTCTTACAACCTCTTACGTGATTGTATGTAACCATTGCTGTAGTGTTTTTCCCAGGATTGCTTCATTGCTGACAGCAATTAAATTACTAAGTCTACNCTTGTATGTAACCATTGCTGTAGTGTTTTTCCCAGGATTGCTTCATTGCTGACAGCAATTAAATTACTAAGTCTACAGGATCGAACTGTAACTTTCTAATTCTACCATAAATATTAATTGTTTGCAGTTTTTGTGTTGTACATGAATTTGTTTAATATTTATGAGCTTTAGTGTCTATTCTGTAGTCAGATGAATAAGCCGGTGTTAGATCGTAATATTAGAAAGATGCCTAGGCTCGCTGTGACAATATCAAAATGGGAGTTAGTGTCGTTAGATGAGCTAGAGGTATAGAGACACTGAAGAAATAAAAATTCCTTTAAAAAATTAATTAATTTTAGTTAGTAAAACTTTAAAAGTTTTAATTTGCAAAGTGCAGGAGTCGAAGTTT
>NQII01002260.1:301082-367144 GCA_002778355.1 Clitarchus hookeri | reverse complement strand
GAAATCGTGCTCACGGACCATCAGGTGAAATGTGTAAAAATCCATGCACAATACTTTTTTGTTTGGTATAGGGCATCCAGTTGACGGGTTCGTTTGGAGTATATCAAAGTGGTATCCTTCTTGTTATTTCCAAAAGATTATTGGATGCTCTAGAGCATCGTAGAACCAATCTGTGTTGGCGATCCTGGCGAGCGTATTGTCGTGTGTGCGCAGGGCGATGTCTCGCCCGGTGGTGACCTCGCTGCCCGCCACCACGGCCGCGATCTCGTCTGGGGTCGGCGTGTTGTAGCACCTCAAGTGCTGTCCGCTTGGCACATGGTCTGGGTGTATAACCACTTCACAACTTTCATCAGGCATGTTCTCGAGAGCAGTTTTAAATTCGTGCACCAAAGCATTGTTGTCATGCAGGACTCGCTGTATTTTTTGGANGGCATGTTCTCGAGAGCAGTTTTAAATTCGTGCACCAAAGCATTGTTGTCATGCAGGACTCGCTGTATTTTTTGGACAGTTTCCCTTTCAACCCCCTGAATAATTCGACGTTTATCTGTCTCAGCTTCCTCGTCTCCCATGAAAGAAACCTGTAGAAATTGAGACTGGCCGTTTGAATTCGATAATAATGACCCTATTTTATTGTTAACTTGCTCCTGCACAGTAACCGTAGATGAAAATCCTGGCATCGCAAGAATCTGATCTGCGCCAAATGACATAATGGGAAAACATGAATTATATTTTCTAAATTGATTTAGGAACCACAGTGACTCATCGGTCTTGCAAGAAAATAATTCCTTCAACGGTTCCACAGGCTCTTCTAATCGTGGAATGACTACTTTTCCTCCTGAACAACACATTCCCGCCGTCTCTTCCTTCCATTTTAATGCCCCACAAAATCTANTGGAATGACTACTTTTCCTCCTGAACAACACATTCCCGCCGTCTCTTCCTTCCATTTTAATGCCCCACAAAATCTACAAGCTTTGTTCATTCTATCAATTTTTATGAGCCTGTGATGACCGCAATCTAAAGTTTCGTCATAGTCGAATGCAGATTTTTCGAAAACTCCCCACATGTTCATTGAAAATCTTTGTCGACGCTGAGCATCATCGAATCGACGCGCTTCCGCCTCTTGTACCGCCACGGAAGCACGCTGAGAAGCCATGCGCTCAGTGTTTTGTTGTCGTCGAGTTACCGCCTCTTCCACCGTTTCACCGTTCCACCGTTTTGCTGTCTCCGATCTTCCGTCTCGTCTACCGTCTCAGCATGCTGAGAAGCTACGTTATCAGCGTTCTTCTGACGCCGAGCATCCGACTGCGCTGGTGTTTCGGCCGCTCGTGCAGCCACCTGCTCCATTCATCACAGTTCCGCTTGAGGGGATGCTTCCTGCCTTCTAACTACACTTCTACACTACAAAAAGCACTTCTGTGCTTTTTGAAAGCTTCGCGAAAGGTTCGACCTAAGCTTGCCAGTCATAGCTTAAGCACAGAATAAAAAAGGTTAAGACAAAATAAAACAACAAAACCAAATCACAAATCGAAAATCAAGTGTATAACATAAATGCCTAAGTCGAATTGAGATACAATCAAAACCTATCCATAAAGCAAATCAAGTTTCAAAGTAAAACAGCCAAAGTTGAACAAAGAGATACTCTGTATTATAACAATAACCAATCCGAAAAGTGAATCAACAAAGTTGAAAGCGACAAAGCCAAAGTCAACAAATTAATAGAATTGGAAATTTATACAACGAAAGTAACCAAAACACAAGCGACAAAATCAAGTCCTACGAGAAAAGCCTAGTCAAAAGAAGAAACACCAAAGAATATCAAACAAATCAAAGAGAAAATGAAGTGAAATAACAAATTACTATTAACGATATTATGTCACGAATGAAATGCTTGCGTGTTTTAAGGGTAGCCAGCGTCATCTAGTTTCATTTCAACTTTGACTTGCGAATGAAATGCTTGCGTGTTTTAATGGTATCAGTGCCAATTTGTTACATTTCATGGAACTATATTTTTTAATGCTCAACTTTGACTCGCAAATGAAATGCTTGCTTGTTTTAAGGGTAGTCAGCGCCATCTAGTTTCATACCAGAAAGCTTGGTGTATGTTGGTATTGCACGTTCCCAGCCGTTGCAGAATTACATTTTGTTGTTATTCCACAGGAACAATACAATTTTCCGGGGTAAAAAGTATCCTATGTCATATTCCAGGACCTAAAGTACCTACATACCAAATTTCATCAAAGTCGGTTCAGCTGTTATGGAGCTGAGTGGTAACAAACATACACACACACACAGTGTTTTACATATATATTATTAGTACGATTCTGGAATTAGCACTCTTGCTGTAATCAAGGGTGCAATTTAATTTAATTTAATTTTTATTTAATTTATTTTGTCATTTAGCACATACATTTGTTATTAAGCCCTAGACGCCATCATACAGTGAAGAAATACTAAATTAAAACAAACTAATACATTAAACTACAATATTTACATTAAAATATTCATATACATCAAATGAAGTATTTAAAACAAGCCAATTTTTTATTTGGACCCTATGAAATGCATCAAGGTGTTGGGTGGTAATTGACACGATGGTGTGTGATGGGGACTTGAAAGGGTCTTTAATTTCCAGAATGACAATCACCCGAAGCTTACCACCATGAAAACCCGAGAGTGCTTCCTATACAAGGCTCCACTAATGGTCGCACCCCACCGTAGAATCCTGATTTAAATCCAATTGAGCATCTGGGGCACATCTCGATGCACAAATCAGAAAATGTTCGCCTGAAAAAAACCAATGTAAGAAAGTATTCCTGGAGGAATGGTCTAAAACCACCCCCGCAGTTACACAGAATTTAATAAAGAGCATGTAATGGCATCTGCAAGCTGTTATTAATTCCAATGGTATGCACACTGACTATTAAAATGTGTGTATTTGCAAAAGGTGCTGTTGGTTCATGTGTGCCAATACTACTTTTGTGCAAAACAGATGAGGTTTGTTTGCTATACTGCATTTATTTGCTACGGACATGCAGTGTGTGCAGATGTATATATTTAATGTTATGCACATCAGATATTACAGGTGTTGTTTACTGTTGGCTGTGTTCATAACAAGCTTCTAATATGTGGGTATGCCAATACTTTTGGGGGCGACTGTATACAGCATTACTCTAAAGTCAGTCTGCCATTATTGCAGCTTCTGTATGTTATGTTTTCCCCTTTTCAACATTTAAATCTGCTCATATCAGATTATGATTAATATTTCTGATTAGGCATACATTAGGTTAGTTTTGCCAGTGGCAGACATTTGGTTATGCAGAGTATTATTATTTTTGAAACTCAAGTAAACTCATGACAAATATCCGGACAAGACATACCTTATGCAGACCTGTTATTATTTATAATGTTGCTGTAATTACAATGACATGAATGGTGCTTGGTAAAAGTGACTACACTAGTAATCTACCATTTGTACAAACATCACCTCACTGGGACAATTACTTTTATGACATTCTTAGTGTAGTGTAGAGTTAATCCGAAAAATCAAAACAATTTGTAGCTTTGAAATGGTTCAGAATCTGACTATTTTTTGTTGGTCATGAGTCCCTTTATCGTCTTCTTTAGTTTGGATGTATATGTATGTTTTAAACATCTTGTATATGATTACATAATGTTTCTCTTTCAGTGCTCAAATGTGCAGTTAGTTAATATTAATTGTATTTATCTTAAGACATCCCATTTTTTAAAATAATTATATTATGACAGCTGTTTAACTTTCTCGCATTATCCTTAAGATTCAGTACTTCCACACACACCCAGTTTTAATAAATGAGGTATCTTAACTCCATATTTAATTAAATTTATAGGGCTAAGGATATAAAAATAAAGTCCTCAGTTATTTTTCAATGATAGGCTTTGCAAATAACACTTGCAGGATGATAATTTTTCTAAGTAATTAAAAATGGGCACTTCTCAATACAAAAATTGGACCCTTCTGAAACAGGACGTAGTACTCGTTAATAGGATTCAAAGTGATTGCAATTTCCCCTACCGACACCGACATCCTCCTACAATATCGGTAGAAACCATTACCGATCCCTTCCCACACATTTTCTCCCTTGGAGTGTAAGGAGTTAACTGTGATGTGAATTTTCCTTGTCATTTTGTTTAACATTCAAGATTTTTTTCCCATCCTTTCATCAATTATAGATTGAGTTTTTCCTTGTTTCTGTAGTAGGGAGCTGTGATGTATTCTCTAAGCAAGACAAATTTGGTGATTTGGGGGGAGGGGGTTGTGTACACGGTACACATTGTTACAAAAACCCTAGGGATGTCCTGACTGTTATAAACTGAAGGGATAAGAGTAGTTTTTAGAGTCAGAACTTCAATGTAAATAGAATTTGCCACCATACTGTAGACTCCTCCAAAAGCAAGGTTCAAAGATATATTCAGCATATGGAATGAAGTAAAGCATTATAATTCTGATACAAGTATCTATGAGCCAGAAATATTTCCATGTGAAAGTGAATACAAAGAAGCAATTAGCCACTGTACTACTTCAATTTTGTTAAAATATCTTTTGACGGTTCCACTGTAAGAGCGACACGAAAAATTGAGTAAATGTGCGTGATTGGTTTATTCCTCTTCCTATCTGTACAGCATACATTTAATTTTGATGTTGCCATTGATCACCATCTCCAATACTAATTAAGTTTTGAGTGTTGAAAAAAATGAGATTTGCAATCTTGTTTTTGAGGCACCATTAATTTAGGAATAGTTTGAGGAACAGGCAACTTAGGTTTACTTTCATGTTTTAGAATAGCGTTTCTTTTTTCAGCCTACTTTCCGAAGGAAAGAAAGGCTTATGAGAACACTTTCCTGTCTGTGTAAATGTGTTGTGTGCGTGTGCTTGTGCGTGCGTGCATGCGTGCTTGCTTCCCTTCTTTCAATTTTTGAATGTGTGCACTGAATTGCACCAAACTTGGTACACATATTGAACTTAGTAAGGACACCTGACTTTTATAGTTTTAGACCACATCTGGCACTTACTTTCAAAATGGTGGTCATTTTAAAATGTGGGTTAATATCATATCTTAAGAACAATTCAACCGATTTCAACCAAATTTTGTATTCTGGCAAAGCATCATAAAAGCAGTAAATTTTGAAATTAATATTTTTAATCCCCCATTTTAGAAGCACTAAATGAATAAAAATTTCATTATATCCCAAAAACTATTAAACCAATTCTCATCCAATTTGGCAGATAGATACGTTTGCTTGTCCTATCATAGTATTACTTAAGTGATTGAACTTGATTATTTACTTACTTTCAAAATGGCGGCCATACAATTTTTTAAGGTTTATTTGGTATATCTACCATACCATTTAAACAATTTCTACCAAATTTTGTATACTGAATGTATCTGTTAGAAGCATAATCATTTATTCCAACACATAACTACTTTTGTCTTCCATTTTGTAAGATAGTGCCATGCGAATAAATAAAGTTTTTATGTTATATCTCTCAAAACAATTGACAAATTCCTATCAAATTTGGCAAACAAGTAGTACTGCGCAGATGATGTAAAATTGCATGTTTTAAGCATGAGAGACTTATTTAAAAAATATCAATTTTTACCCAAGAATTTTATATCGTGAAACCATGTAATCAATTTCCAACTAAACTTTGTATGCTGGCACAAACTATCAACTGCATCTACACAAACCATCTTTTGTCATCCATTTTGTAAGACAGCAACATGTGAATAAATTATGTTTTTATGTAATATCTTAGTAAACAGTTGACAGATTCCTACCAAATTCGGTAAACAAATAGTACTACAGCAGGTGGTGTAAACTGGTATGTTTTAAGAAGGTCAGGCCCTTATTTTCAAAATAATGGCTATGTTTTGTGTGGTATATCTAAGAAATTATGTAATCTATTTTAACCTAACTCTGTATATTGGCAGAATACAATCACTGAATGTGCTACTACATAAATTTTTGTCCTCCATTTATGAAGATCCCCATATGAAAATTATGGAGGTTTTATGCCATATCTCGAGGACCAATCAACCGATGCCAACCAAATGTTACACTGAAACATTTCAACTGATTGTACCAAATTGTGCACACCATAAATGCTACATAAGTCTATATAAACTTTCATGATTTAAATGGGTCAGAGAACCGTGTTCAAAATGGTGGCATCATAAATAATTTAAGAAAGATTGCCACATATATAAAACAATTTAAACAAATTTTGGTTGTAGACATTATACATTAGAAGCCTTTCCTTGGCAATTTTTTATGATACAGTAGAACCCTCTTATAAGGTTCTTCAGGGGTCCACAAGAAAGTGACACTATAAGCAGGAAAACCTTATAAGAGGGAAANGGTTCTTCAGGGGTCCACAAGAAAGTGACACTATAAGCAGGAAAACCTTATAAGAGGGAAACACAAAAATTCAAGATTCTGGACACCAAAAGATATAAAATTATGCACCGTAATAAACACACAACTTTACATAATGAACAAAACAAATATTTCTTTTAAATACATAATCTTTTAAGAAATTTTATCTCCTGGTTGCAAAATCATAAAATAAGTATACGAGCAAAAGATTACTGTACATGCAAAACAAGCACAATTGTTCGTGGCAGTTTGTCTCCTGGTTGCATCAATGATTCGATTCAGAGTAGTCACTGGGATTTCCAAATTCCGAGGAATTGCTGTGCGTGTTCTACCCGGATTACGGTCCACGTGCTTGATTAAGATTAACTTTTCAGCTAATGAAAATGTTTGTTTTTTCTTAGAGGCACTCATTTTAATTTTTCACTAAAACTGTTTCAAGGATGAATTAATTTTCACTACATAAATATTAACTGGGCATGTGCAAAGGTCGTTTTTTAAATGTGAAGCGAAGTCGAAGCGAAGCTTGCATTATGCGAAGGAATTTCGAAGAACAATCGGAGCTGAAGGATTAAAAAATATATATAATAGGCTACAGTTTTCAAGTATATTCAACTCGTTTGTACTGTTACTGCCAAAAAAATGTATGCCTACTAGACACTGAGCATAGGAATAAAACATATCCTAATCTTGTACTGCTGAAAAACTGAAATATCAAAATCTGTAAGAAAGTAATCATTATACATTTGGATACCTACAAACTTTTTAAAAACTATCATACTCCATATATCCAGTCCCTTTTGGCACCACCACCGCACAGTGATGTCAATGGATGCCTATCAACATTTGACCTCTTCCCTTTCCTCCTTCAAGGACCCTTGTCAATGTCAGGCTAGATAGTAAACTTGCTGGATGGTGGTGGTATTAGGGCCTCAGAGCAAGAGAGTTGAGCCACTTTCACTGCTAACAAAGAAAGTGTGAAGTTCTTCCAAAAAGACTATCAGATGTGGTGTGGTACGTAAGGTTGCCCGACTCCCCCCTCCCCCCCTGCCGGGCTCGTGATAATTTATGACATTGTTACACATGTCAAAATTAGAAAGCCACAGAAACATTAATTTTTCGAGACAGAAAATCCACACTGTATTTGTGTTATGTTAGGGTCTGTCACCCTCCTATTAAACAGCCTTCCACTGGTGTGTGTAAGGCATGAGTCTTGTTAGCCTAACAAAGCGAAGGGGGGGGAGGGAGAAAAGACAAGGAAAGCGGGCTGGGACATCTACCTGGAACAGGGCACCAGGGGCCACTGCCATGAAGAGGAGGGGCGGCAAAACCACAGCTGCAGCTCCAGACATGCCTACCTGCCCCAGGCGGCTGTAAAAACATTCACTCCTCCCCTTTGCAGGCCGACTGACCCTCGTCAATGTCAAGCTGGTAGATTATCTCAGCAGGGTGGAGCTTGGGATAAAAACTACAACTTTGTCTGAAAAGCAGTGTAAGTTGAGCATCTTTTCCATTGGAGTTTTCCTTTCCCAGTGTGCTTCCTTCACAATGTGAATTGGGTATATCAAACAATAACATCTTGGTTTTAACAGGTTTATATTACCGGGCATTTATGCATACATTCCCGTAAAAGTGCCGAGACTGTATGTATAAATTCCCGGTCAGATAAACCTGTTAAAACCAAGATGTTATGAAGTTATTGTTTGATATACCCAATTCAACATTCCCAGGCGCCCTTAGTAACTCATACGTTATTAAACCTGCGTGTGTGAGCCTGAAGGGCTGATTACGATGCTCTGGCTAACGTTTCCGACATCGTGGGGGCATGTCCCTGAGTAACGATGTTGTTACTTAACTGTATTCTGCTGTTTGGTGTTGCTCCGGCGGTAACTTGTGTTCTGGTGAGTTGGGTGGCCCTTTTACAAGCCCTCGGACTCGCTGTTTTTTGTTCTCTCGCCTTCCGTTCTCGGTATCGTCCTCTGCGTCTCGCCGTGGTGATTCGACGCCATCGGGCGCCGTCTCCTTCCTCTCGCGTGGTGCCTCTCGTGAGGCCACCATTCGACTCCCTGGTTCGGTTTCGCGTTTCGCATCCCGATTTGGCGGTACGACTGTTCTGACTGAACTGACTCTGTTCCAGCACCTCGTGGCGCAGGAGATTACTGGTTGTCTGTCCCGATATGGCTGACCCCTTAACACTGCCTCACGTCTGGCGCCTCTCGGTGCGCGGAGTTACTATACGACTGTCTACATCAATGTCTCTCTTCTCGGCGAGGTGATATGACTCCCTAACTCACTGACTCTGCCTCTGCCGGAGCCTCGACTGAACTGACGCTTATGAACTTCTGATTAGACTGATCTACATCACTGACTAACTTCGTCGTGGCGACGTGGGGACCGGCGGGTCCCCACCCGGCGCCTTCAGGCGTGGAGTATCACAGCTTCCGACTGCCCCGATATGACTGACCCCTTAACACTGTCTCTGGTTGACTCTGCTGGGGCCCGAACCCCGGCCTCGGTGTGCAATATCACTCACCCGACTGACGCACTGATGCACTGGTTCAACTGACTATTTTGACGTGGGACTTCGGCGGGCCCCCACCCGACGCCTTCCGGCGCGGGATAGCACTGACCGGGCCGACTGATCTCACGCAACTGATTGACTCTGCCGGGGTTGGACCCCTCAGCCTCTCGGCTGAGTGACTGACTTCCTCTCTCGGTGCGCGGTTCATACGACTGACTCGACTAACGTGATGTGACTGACCCGACTAATGTGACTCTGCCGGGGTCCAACCCCCCGGCCTCTCAACGTCCCAACGGATGACTCCCTCGACTTGTAATGCAACTGACTGACTCGGCCGGGGTCCGACCCCCCCCACCCGCGGCCTGTTGGTATCCCGACGGACGACTCCCTCGACTGATGTTATGTAACTTACCCCCTCCATGTCTCACAAAATGGCTTTTAAACTATTTCCATTCACCCTTAGAACATTACACGTGTCTTCCCTTGTTGGACGATGGGGAGGGGAGTGACCTGCGGTGTTACTGACAAACCCTGTCAGCTCTTTTTGCGGCGCGTGGCCCAATTGCCAAGCTTTGTCAGCCTTTTCTCTGGTGTATATTCCCTGTCTTAATTCCTTCGTGGGCGAAAATCGCTAGCCTACTGCGGCTTGACCTCGGCACGTGTTAATGACCTATATGTCCCCTCGAGTCGGCCTGACTTCACCGCAGGCGTTAATGGCTGCTACGTGTCCTGAGGTAGGTGGCTACTGGGAGGTCTTGCAGGAGGGTGTGTGGTGGGGTATGGCGTGCGTTGTGACAGCTGAGCTTCTACATTGAATATGGCACGCGTCAGAACATAGAGCTGGTACTTGACCGAGTNCCCCCTGGGCCTTTTGCGATGCTGGCACAACTCGCACCAAAATTTTGGTATTTGGTTGCACCTCTATCTCGTTCCTATGCTGTGGCTTTCTCTATGTTCGCGCTCCATTTGCCGCGTGGCCTCCCGCGTGACGTGTCCTGTGGACACACGACAGCTGTGGCCTCCCTTTCCATCTCTGCCCTTGAGTAACAACCAGATTAGGAGAACGAAGGAGGGTACTCATCCCCAGGGTTAACAGGTGTGCCCTGCCTGCAAAAAGGCCCTAACACTCTAGCTCTGTGATTACAAACAAGGTGGCTATTCACATGGCACATTATTTTTCAAATACTTCACAGACCTTACACACTGGGGAATAGAAAGCTAACTTCTAAGTTTACTGGGATGGTTACAACACAATCTACTACTCCACGGCATTTAGGGGTTGCACAACAGCTGACGGACTTTTCCTGGGTTCTACTTCTGCCGTGGACTGCATGTTAATGCACAAGTTTAATTTCTGCCTACATATTTTAACTAGTGCAAAAATATAAAAAAAACATAAACAGGATACACATCTCGGACTCTGTATAGTACTTACAAACCTTCTTACGCGGTTTCACACCTTTGTACAGGGTTACATTGGTACAAACACTTTTTTCCACAGGGTTACAATTTACACATTTCACTAAATGCCCTCAGTGATCCCTCCAGGTCACAGTAATTAATTTTGGTCTTCTATTCTTCTGTTCCCTGGTAAGTCGGGGACCTTCTTCAGCATAGGCAAACAATAATGTGGCAAACAGTCGGTAAATGGCAAGCTGCCGGGCAGCAGTTACGTATTGTGACAGGTGTTTACTTTTACGGCGGCACGTAGGCCATACAAATAAAAAAACTCTCTTATCTCCTAGGCTGGAAGACTCTGCTCCTGTGTTCAAACTAATGTCTGGCACTCTGCCGTTTTTACAAGTGGTCTTGGAAAACAAACATATTATTACCCTATATCTCCAAACTTACACATGGTTCCTTTTTACTGGTAAGGTGGCTCACAGGCCGTGTCAAGAAAAAATAAACAATAAAACCCTTATCGTATCTTGCCTCTGCTGCTCTTACATGCGGTCTTGACGTTGGGGCAACTGTAAATACACCACACCCTCGGTAAAAACATTTAACACATTCTAACCCGGCACCTGGCTGATGGCCTATCTTGGTACATTACCTCCACAAGTAAATTAAACAAAAAAAAACACTTAGTCACACTTAAGTGTGGCATCGACACGCCTTTCGGCTGGAGGCCTAATTTCCTCATTTACGTAGGATAAACACAGGTCAAACTGAAAACACTATTGCACTTAAGTTTCGGTATCATGTCGAGCATACCTGCCCTAGGTCTTTTTCTTAGCAGGTGACATGAGTAAACACTTACCTCACATCACACTGCGTCTGTTTCCGCTGGATGAGGTGGCTTTTTGTCCCGCCCGCACTGTGAACCTGGCCAGCAGGTGTGGTGAGGGGGGACGGCTGCGTCACCTTCCTCTCGTTCTGTTGACATTTCTGGACTGCTACAGTGTCATCCTTGGCTGTGGTCACCCGGGTTCGTTTCTTGGTCGGTGTACCTCTCTTCATTTCTTTGCTTCTCGCCTACTGTCCCTTCTTCGTCCGCTTTTTGTCTGCATTCGCTTGTTTTCGGATTCCCTTCACTTCCGTCTTCGCTCTCGCTCGCTACTTCTCGCTTTCTCGCCCATCTTCTTTACATGCTCATTACTGCGCGCGTATATTTTAGCCTTTTTTCTTATCAGCCAGCACGGTTCTCACTCACGTTTCATGCTTTGTTATCGCCTGGCGCATACAGGTGACAGGTGCGCCCTTGGGACACTGAGATAGCGCGTAGGACTGTGTTGCTTATTACTTTTGCTCGCTATCTTCCTGTTATGTCATTGCCCCCCATCCAGGGGACTAGTGACCTAATTTTCTTATCAGTCGGCGCGGTTTTTCACCCCTGACCGCCTGACCTATTACCTCATGTCATCTTCCACCGTCCAGTAAAATTGACCTCTCGTTTCTGCTCCTCGTTAATCGCTCTTTGCTTTCTACGCCTTTCGCCCGCTCCTCGCTAATTTCTGCACCTCACTTTGTCTCTGCTCCTCGCTACTCTCGTCCGGACTTGCTATCTCGTCTCTCGTCAGCTATCGCCATTCTTGCCATTTTATTGTCCACCATCCAGTGGGCTGTGGTCTATTTCTTCGCTAATCTCCCTCTGCCTCCGCTCCTTGCTAAACTAACTTCGTTCTCCCGCCTTGATCGCTTGAACTTGCTCTTTCGAACTCGCTTCTCCTGCTCGTCCTCGTTAATTCCTAGTTTGTTGGCATTGTAATTTTGACTTGTATAGTGTGACTTGATTGTTAGGCGCCACGAGGTGTTTATCTAGACTACCCGAAAACGGGTCATCCTGGCTGGCTTGGTAATTCAGTTAGGGTGAGACCCATTTTCTCTGGTATGGTATGATTCTCGTTTCTCTCTATACAAACTTAACTTCGCCCCACACTTTCGGCCGCCAATTTAACTTGACGCTACCCTCCACCTGTGTGATGCAGGATGGTTCATAGGATCCGAGTTATTTTTCTGGCACAGACTAAGGGCACCTGAAAATGTTGAATCGGGTATACCAAACAATAACTTCATAATGTTTTGGTTTTAACAGGTTTATTTGACCGGGAATTTATACATACATTCCTGGCACTTTTGCGGGAATTACAAATACTTTCTCGGCACTTTGTGCCGAGAATTAACTCATACGTTACTGACCCTGCGAGTGTGAGCCTGAAGGGCTGATTACGGTGTTCTGGCTAACATTTCCAATGCCATGGGGGCTTGTCCCTGAGTGACGATGTTGTTACTTAACTGTGTTCTGCTGTTTGGTGTTGCTCCGGCGGTAACTTGAGTTCTGGTGAGTTGGGTGGCCCTTTTACAGGCCCTCGGACTGGCTGTTCCATGTTCTCTCCCCTTCCATTCTCGGTATCGCCCTCTGCGTCTCGCTGTGGTGCTTCAACACCATCCGGCGCCATCTACTTCCTCTCGCGTGGTGCCTCTCGTGAGGCCACCATTCGACTCCCTGGTTCGGTCTCGCGTCCCAATTTGGCAGTACGACTGTTCTGACTGAACTGACTCTGGTCCAGCACCTCGCAGCATGGGAGATTACTGGTTGTCTGTCCCGATATGGCTGACCCCTTAACACTGCCTCACGTCCGGCACCTCTCGGTGCGCGGAGTTACTGGACGACTGTCTACATCAATGTCTCTCCTCTCAGCGTGGTGATATGACTCCCTATCTCACTGACTCTGCCTCTGCCGGGGTCCGAACCCCAGCCTCGACTGAACTGACGCTCGCAAACTTCTGATTAGACTGATCTACATCACTGACTAACATCGCCGTGGCGACGTGGGGACCGGAGGGTCCCCACTCGGCGCTTTCAGGCGTGAAGTATCACAGCTTCCGACTGCCGCTATATGACTGACCCCTGAATACTGTCTCTGGTTGACTCTGCCAGGGCCCGAACCCCGGCCTTGGTGTGCGATATCACTCACCCTACTGACGCACTGGTTCAACTGACTATTTTGACGTGGGGCTTCGGCGGGCCCCCACCCGACGCCTTCCGCCGCAGGATAGCACTGACTGGGCCGACTGATCTCACGTAACTTATTGACTCTGCCGGGGTCAGGCCCCAGGCCTCTCGGCTGACTGATTGACTTCCTCTCTCGGCGTGGTTGATACGACTGACCCGACTAACGTGACTCTGCCGGGGTCCAATCCCCGGCCTCCCGACGGACGACTCCCTCGACTTGTAATGCAACTGACCGACTCNCACCCCGACGGACGACTCCCTCAACTGATGTTATGTAACTTACCCCCTCCATGTCTCACAAAACAGCTTTGGGACTATTTCAATCCCCTCTTAGAACCTTACACGTGTCTTCCCTTGTTGGGGGAAGGGGAGGGGTGTGACCTGCGGTCCTACTGACAAACCCTGTCAGCTCTTTTCGTAGCGCGTGTCCCAAGTTTCCACGCAGTTTGCTAGGAGTGGGGGGGAGGACTCGAGGCCCAATTGCCAAGCTTTGTCAGTCTTTTCTCTGGTGTATATCCCCCTTAAGTGCGTGTCTTAATTCCTTCGTGGGGGAAAATCGCTAGCCTACCACTGCTTGATCTCGGCACGTGTTAATGACTTATACGTCCCCTCGGGTCCGCCTGACTTCACCGCAGGCGTTAATGGCTGCCATGTATCCTGTGGCAGGTGGCTACTGTGAGGCCCTTGCGGGAGGGGGTGTGGTGGGGTATGGCGTGTGTTGTGACAGCTGAGCTACTACGTTGAATATGGCACATTTTTTTTATATTGAATTTTTTTGGGCGCATTTCCAAAATTTATACTCAAATATTTGCAACATAACAAGTTATCAATTGGAAGCTTTTATGATATTAAACAGCTGCATTCATCCTTGCTGACTTAACAGTGTGAAAAACCTCAACTGTATAAGGAAGTGTGTTAACTCACTATGTTAAAACATTTTTATATATCTATATTCACCTCAAACATAACTTTAAACAATTGAAAATTAAATTTAATGGTATCTTAAATGATGTATAGATTTTAATGGCAGGTACTTAGTTTCGGAGCAGTAGACTACCTGAAAAGAGAGAAACACTAGAAAGCTCACAAAGATATAAATTTACAGTAAAAATACACTAAGTAAATAGTTAGAATCTATTTCTGTGCCAAGCATTCATACTAAGATGCTACAGAAATTTCCATTATTATAGTGGTCTCCAAACCTCCTAGTGCAGACTTACTTTTCATAAACTGAGTTATACCAAAGGTCGGGCATAATACTGCCTCCTCTCCACATGAGCGTGATCTCTTACTGTGCCTCATCACAAATGATTAATTGGAAAAGTAATGTTTGAGAACACATAAGATGAACATATAGGCATGAGTTTCCTAGATTTATCAAAATGTATTACACAGTGGAGGTGTTTCACTATTTAATAATGAGCAAATTTTACAGTTTCAGTGTGTTTCACTCAACAACCTCCCTCCACTGTGATACAGGTTCAATTCCAGATAGGGTCACTCCCACATTTCTGCATGTGGAAATGTGGCAGATATTGCCAGTGAATGTGCTCTAGTTTCTCCTGTTGTGGCTTTTCTATCTCCACCACATCTCATCACACTTATTCTCGCTGGCTGTCTGGCTGGCTGGAGTGTCTCACAGGTGGAGCAGTTGGCTCCTTGCATGTCAACCTCCTCTCTCATCTCATCTGCAACCCTGTCTTTGGAGGAACAGTAAGTGGTTTATTAGCTGATCTCAAAATGAGGAGGGGCCAATATGGTCTAGCTATTAGCACGCCAGCTTCCCATCAGGGTTTCATCACCGGTGAATCCAAGTTTGGATTTTTCTCATTTGGTAGATATTGCAGATGGTCAGTATTTTTTGGGGTACTTCACATCACCCACTGCAGTATTCCATCACTTCTCAATTCACACGTCTTTCCATCACCTCTCGATTTTCATGTATCACCTCATCCATTTGTCAGCTCGGCCAGGAACATTTTAGGCTGTTCACAGTAAACTGAGCACTTTAGAAAGATTAAGGTCTAGTTGTAAGGACTGTATGTATCCTTTCACAACTTGAAAAATTAATATTGCATTGGGCCTGATCGCGTTATTAGTGCATCGGTCAAGTGAAACTGTGAAATTATTATAAACGTTANAATTAATATTGCATTGGGCCTGATCGCGTTATTAGTGCATCGGTCAAGTGAAACTGTGAAATTATTATAAACGTTAATACCATACAATTTTTCTAATTTTAACACATTTATTTTAAAAAAAATGTCAGCAAACAAAATTATTTTAGTATTCACAAGTGTCTTGTCTGATACTTTTGATTCAACAGTAAGACAGGGAACTACTTTTCCTTGATTGTTTTCAACTTTATTGGAAACACACCAGNATTACCATACAATTTTTCTAATTTTAACACATTTATTTTTAAAAAAATGTCAGCAAACAAAATTATTTTAGTATTCACAAGTGTCTTGTTGATACTTTTGATTCAACAGTAAGACAGGGAACTACTTTTCCTTGATTGTTTTCAACTTTATTGGAAACACACCAGCCGGTGTGCATGTTAAAATGTATGCAAGTAGGGGTGGTGACATTTTTCAAAGGTTGACTTCACAAGTTCTCAGTTAACCATGAAAAGCATATAGGTGTGCCACTTGGGTAGGGCAGCCTGCTCTTCTTGGTGCAGGCCTTGTCTCATCTCCTCTGTGTTGACAATATGCAGATGTTTCTATTCCTCAGTGAGTTCCAGGTGAGGGCGTTGTATGTTTTACTCAGGTGTTCCATGGAAACTGACGTGTGTGAGTGCTGGCCCGGCTGGACAGGGAACAAGTGCGATGAGCAATGCACTGTCCTCAAAGAAGCTGTAGTCTGCCCTGGTCCTCAGACTTGTCCCTGCGACAACTACACGTGCGGCAGTCAGACCAACGACATCATGCACTGCATCTGTCCAGCAGGTAAGCTCTCCCTTCAGGCAGCCAGGGACATCTGCGAGTACATTTTGCTGCAATTCACTCTTTTTACAATAATTAAAATAAATTTTTATATTCATGCCACTAGGATAACCTTTATTTTGTGTAACTTGGAACATTACATTGCGTTAGGACTAAGCAATGTGACATGATGCAATGGTAGCATGCTGGACTCACATTTGAGAAGAACCTGGTTTGATTCCCTGTTCACACATTCTGACTGGTTCCAAGATCACTCCAGGGATGGCTCCTTGGTACGTGCCATTGCCGGTTCCTTCCCTTATTCCGTATCCAACAACCCTACTGCTGGTGACGAGACATTTAGCTATAATAATCGTGCTTTAGAATGACATAGTTTAAGAGTGGAGTGGAGTGATTCAGGCAGCTCTTAAAATCAAGGCCTTGAGAGCCAATGAGTGAGAAGTGAGGTGAGGTGAGTATGCAGTGGAGAGGGGAACTGGAAATCCCCGAGAAACCTCGTCAACCAGCGGCACGATTCTTACACATGCAAAAATCCAGGAGCGACCCCAGTTCGCCTAGGTGGGAGGTGAGTAGTCTAACCACTACACCACCGCAGCCCTGATATAGCTTAAGAGATAAGCTACATAGGGAGAAGGAAGTGTTATAAACAAAGTCAAAACTAGTTATATAAGATTGAAACATAATATGAATAAATGTTTTACATTACACTCATGAGAAGGGTCAGGCCAATATCAGGAGGAAGGGGGGGGGGGGCAGGTAATTTTGCCTGACCTATCGCTGTGGGGTAGATGTATAATAATTAGGTTTACATTGATTTCAGTTAGCAAAGAATTTTTTAATTTTCAAACATGCTGATACTTGCACTGTAGTTGCTTTGTTACAAGTTGTTACAGTACATGCTGTGTCACTGTTTGCATGTTGCAATACAAACAGATATAGATCTCTCCTCGCTCTTACCATACCTTGCTGTCACTGTCCTGTCTCCTACCACCTGTGAATCAACTTTCTTTACTCTGACAGTTATTAATCATCCTTAAAGTCTCTCAATAAACCACCAAAGAAATGCACATTTAATGTACTTGGCATTTGAAAATAAATGCGCAGAAAGGAAAGATGTTTTTTTAATAGCAATTATAGACACCAAGTTAATGTAATTTTAAAGTTCTCTGTATGCAAAATAGTTGGGGTTGGAGCATATAACATTATACAGTACATGTTTCAACTAAAAATTAAATGTAATTTAATACAATACATTTCTTAAGTAAAAAAAAAATTCAATGCCTAACAAAAATTAATAAGACAAAATCTCAAATTAAATTCAATATTGAAACATTTTTTGATTACAAAAACACGTACCAGGCTGTTCACAAAAGAAATTAAAAGGAAGATTTACCTTGTATTCATGAGTTATATAAATTAAGAGAAAACAGAACAATTAAAGGAGAAAATGACAGTGTAATTACATCTTTAGTACCATGAAGAAATATAAGTTTCTCCAAATTATCACATTAAACAAATTTTATTAATAATCATTATATACACCATGTGGTATTGCACATAATTTTGAATGCACCAAACTAAACATTTTATAGTAAAGGAATTTAATTTAATAACAGATTTTTTTTTTAAGTGTATTGTAGCATATACAAGTCATATAACAAGAAATTATTTTTTTATATTTGATAAAACATATCAGTTATTAAACACTGTACATTCTAATAATGTATTGCTAACTGGTTCTGTATGTAACATTTTTCAGGGTCATTTTCATGCAAAGCATTACAATCACAATTGTCAAGCGACTTCAAATCACTCTCATCTCTCACGACTATAGTACTCCTGTCACTAGTGGGTACTCTTGTGATTGTGCTTGCTGTGACGAAAATAGTGGCAGTTTGCAGTGATAGGGCGAAGTTCCAGCATAAACGCTTGTTTGGCGAACCAGGTGAGGTAGTTTACATTTGCCATATGGTTATGTATTTATTTAAGCATATTTTACAGGAAAAACAAGAGTACAGAATACTTAACAGTGATAAATAAGAAAATGTGATAGCTTACAAACATCTACTGAATAAACCAAGTTTTAAGGTAACAATGAGAACTGAAGTAACAAAGATATAATACCCAATAGTCAAATATTTACTAAGATACAATAGGTTTAAATTGCAGTGAGACGTGAGACAAAATAAGTTTCTATATGCAGATATACATTACATAAAATTGTGATTTGCAGCTCAATTTTCTCATATAATTTAATCATAGTTTTTTAACAGATTGTTACATGTTGGTAAGGTAGATTATGTCATTATTAAACCAATCAGTATATGACTGACATTACATTATCAAAGAACAGCGTAGTAATACATACATGTTAAGTATAAAGTATTTGTGATATTGTGATTTGCATTCATATTTTGAACAATTGTTTAAGGTAGGGAGGAATTCTACTTATGTATTATTTTGCAGTGTATAGATATGACAAAGTCACATGCAGACATTGTCTTCACATATTAGACATTTGTTACGCAGAAAGTAGCCCCTGAAGAGTTGTGTTTTGTTTGCTTTTACATCCAAGCTCTCACATACACATGAAATGTTTCTGAAAATATTAAAACCCACATATGTACATGGAAATATATAAGGGATATTAAAGAAATATATATATTTTCAAAACAAAGTTTAGCCTTGCAAATACATACACATTCTGAATGCACAGTTGACAAAAATTGTTAATTGCAAAAAATATGACAAGCCAAGTCAATGTTAGTTATCATGACAAAGAAGAAGTTACTTTGTGAGTACATCTACCAATAGTTAGAAAAACATTTTTTAAAGTGTATGTATAATTTCATAAGAGCTTACCGGTGAGGTTATTATTCCCATCTTCTTACATTTCAGACTACACCACTTTTGGGTTCTGAAGTAAAACACACTATTAACTTGCAACAACCGATGTGACCAACCTATTTCTGATGTACCTTAATACAGTTGCTTCTTACAAAATCATGTAAGTCACCAGTTTTCAGTGACTTTACCAAATTCATGGTGAATTGTATGTAATATGCAACTTTGAGTATGTATACGTGTAAAAAAAATTGTGGATTGTAACACTAGGGTTGCATAGAGAAGTAAAAATTGTGGAGAAAATATATGAGGCAAACGAGCAGTGGCTTCTGAACCGCAGTACAGCAAATTCGTAGTTTGTTAGCTCAATCCTTTTCGCAGATGAGGCATGCTTTAATCACGAGTGTGTTTACAAGATCAACAGTCATATGTGGGACAATGAGAATTCACACATCACAGCAAGCTGAAGCCAACAATATCAGTTGTTCATTAATACCTGGGTTGGTATTACGAATGATATGTGATGGAGCTTTGCGTGCTGCAAGATCACTCGACTGGTGGAATGTACACGCACTTCCTGGCAAATGCCCTACTCATACTATTGGAAGAAGTGCTACTTGACATCTATGAACACACGTGATTCCAGCACCACGGAGCACTGCCACATTTCAGCATCACAGATGGGAACCATCTCAGTGCTGTGTACTCGCAAAAGTGGATATGTCGAGGTGGTCCAAACAAACAGGCCACGTTAAGAGAATAGTACATTTGCCATAATCTTGATATGTTGCAGAGAGTTCAAGCATCAGTTCTTCATTGTTGCCATCTCTATAATGACATGGGTAGTCATAAATTTGTACCATTCCTGTTAGGTGCTTTGACTGTGTGTGGATAAATAACTGTTTATATTAATTTCATTCCAGTAATATATTTAACCAATTAATTAAACTACTTCAACTAAGGATCAATATTCACTTCCTGAAATAACACTCTAAACGTAAGGCATGTGGATATTGTTGGAACCACATGTTTTCATTTCAATGATAGCGAGAGATTTTGGTTATGTTTAATGGCAGAGGTCTTCAGCATTAACGAAGGTAACATGGGGTTGGGATGCAGCAATGGTGGAATGAAATGGTGGTGAAACTAAAGTTTTCCGAGAAACCCCACTGGCCAATGACAACATCTGCCAGGAATTGAGCCAGATTCGCCGTAGTGGAAGCTAACAGTCTGGCCACTACGCCACAGCAGTCCTTACTTGCATTTCAGGAATAGTTTGTTGGGGTTCGTATGGATAATACATGATATGACACAATTTGTTCCACCATTAATGTAGCCTCATTTAAACACAGCACCATTGTGCATCAACTGCAAATGTGTTGCTGCGAGCCAGACATAATTCATTAATTTCTTGAAAACGATGGTATTTAGCATAATAAAACAAGATGGCCTTTTTGTTTACCATGTCTGGTAATTACTGATTTGCATTAACAAATAAATATTGGACAGGCACTTTTTTTAATGCAGAAATGGGATTCCAAACTATCGTTTTTATGGGAAGGGGTTGATGATATCTGTACACAGTTTCTTAAATTCAATAATGCATTACCAGAAATTAAAACATTTGTCTTTCATTCTGTCTGTGTTGATGGTATTAAAACATCTGCTTCAGCTACACTTTCAAGGGTGGTTACATCCTTCCAGAATAAACTTACGCTATAGGGTGAGAAGGAATCACCTCCTGAAGCTTGCCCATAGAGTTCAGTTCCATCTTGTATACATATAAATAATGTTTTAAACAGGGTAAGAGTTATGGAAAAACAGGAAAAATGCAAGGAAATCAAAGTGCAGAAAATTAACAGAAAAAAAAACCGTGAAATGGCTTACGTCAAAAATAAACTTTTGGCATAATATAAAAGCCTGCATCTGAATGGAACAAAACAAAATAGTGAAAATGATGTGTGTTGATGATGCATTGCAGGTTTTGTATGGAAAGTAGTTAGTATCTAGTAAGAGTACACAATATTGAAAGAGAGATAAAATGGGTAAGAAAGACATACCTCTGCAGATCATTATGGATGGAAGCATGCGCTGTGTTGGTGCAGCATATCTTAACACTGCATTGCTGAGTGTGTTATGTTTTGATGGAGTAATTAAGCTGTATTTTTTGCTTATGCTTGTACCACAAGCGTTAAGTAAAAAGAAGCAATCACAGAGCAAAAGTGAAGAGAAACAGAATTGGATAAGCTGAGCCAATGTGAGAGAGAAGAGAGAAAGGGAAGTGCTAAGGAACTGCATAGGTTGAACAAAGATAAGGAGGAGTTGTGAATAAAGCAAAATGAGTTGAAAGTTAAAACAAAAAACTGTAAAAGTGAAAAAAATTAAAGTGAAAATCTTAAGTGTAGAAAATATAAATTTTAACGTACTGAAGTGTCACTCTTGTATATGCCCTGCTAAATCTAATGCAGGGAAAATGGAATTAACATAGAGAAAATACAGGGAACACAGAGCCACGTGACCAGTGGGCACCCTGTAAAACTAGAAACCATGTTATTTTCCTTAATTTTTAAATATTTAACTTTTAAAAACTGTTGCTTTTTATGCTTATTAATAGTTTTTAATATTTTCAACAATTATGTCTTTTTTTTTTCCTTATTTTTCAAACAATTGATTTTTTATCCAGTTTTTAAAAAAAATGTTGGTTTTGGAGTAAATTGAAGATTGATCCATCTCTCTCATGTCTATTGGTTCAGTTGTCATGTCAGTAGAACTGACTCATTAAATGTGAACAATGTGTTAAGAAGTGATAAAATGTCTCCCCTTTCTCTTGCGATCCAGCATAACAATAAATTCTTAGAGAGAATGTTTGAGTGATGATTTGCATATTTTTTAACAGCTGCAAATGACATTTTTTTCTTTTTTCAAAAACTGTTTATTGCACTTTAGGATGTTTAACTGCAAGCAAATTTGGGTATCTCCCCAAGGTCATTTTATCACTTGTTTCTTGTCACATTGGAATAAATCTCTGTATAATACTTTCTGCAGTCTCCAGCCTACTGAGGCATTTCTCAGAAATTATATGTTAGATGGTATTTAAACTATTCTCACTTCAATCACAGCAGAAGTCTGACAAAGAAAAATGTATGATCTCAGCAAAACACGTACCTGTTTTGTTGCCATGGAAGTTTTTTCAGTTACAAGTACACACTATAAATCTAGAATCTTGAAGTACACAGAAAAAACACATTTCATTTTAAAGTCTATGAACTTGATTGCATGAATTATATTTGTTTGACTTTCTCTGCATACAAATGTTAATTGTTACTAATGTTATAGAACATGAAACAACAATTAACAGTGTGATGAAATGTTACTGATTATTAGAAATGACAGTGCTTTCATAGCAAACAAATTATATTGCTTAGTAATACTTTAAGGTATCCATACAGGTTGGCACATATTGTAACATCATTAGAGCTCAAATTCACAATGAAATACGTAGTAGTGAAAAAGTTCTTTAAATTATCTCATAAATATTGCCAAAGAAGCTTTGCTCCTTAACTAGGTTACTGCAATTAAAGTTAGCATGTGAATAGGCCAATTTTATGTTAACGAACTTCATGTAAATTTTGACACAGTAAATAGTTTTAAGTTTTGTTTTCCTGCACTTTATTTACTTTTTCTGCTTTCAGGGATATTGATTGTCGAAAATCCTTTCTATGGAGCCCACCAGAATGAAGAGAACATAAAAACAGAAGAAAATTGAGATGCAGATGAAAATGTCAATAATGAACTATAGATGGGGCTGACATTGGTTAAGAAACTGATCTCCAAGCAAGATTCATCACAATCTTTTTAAACAGTTTTAAATTTTTCTGATTTTTATTTAGAAATACAAAACAATTCAGCATTTAGTTTATTGAATATTCACCTGGGAGAAAATTGAAGCAGGGAGAGTGATTATGAAGAATGAGGAACTTATCACCCAGTCATCATAAAAATAATGTCGCTGTTGTAAAACCAGTAAGCACCTGTGTAGTGTGTTATGTAATGTGAGTCAGGAAACCATCACTAAATAAATGTTACACAAACTGGAAGTGGCTTGCAATTTTTAAAAGTCAGTTTTCATATTGTAAAATGAAAAAAATACACAATAATATGCCTAAGAAAGTACACTCAAACAATTATACTGGATGGTCCACATAACATGGACACACCAAACATTTCCACAACAGTTGCAGATCCCGAAATGTGGTTTTTGCTAATTGATAGTGCATGCATGGGCGAGTAATTTGCAGCATAGTGACTTCGTAACATGTTTGTGGACAGAGAAATTGAACCACATATGATTTTTAAATGGAAACATGCATTTATTTCAATGGCATCTGAAAGTACTTGCAAAGAGGAATTCTGTGATATAGCATTTGCAATGGAAAGCATAGCAGAATTGCCAAGAAATAATGTGCAAATATGATTAAGTAAGGTGGGCCCACAGCATGGGACTGGACCCGTACTCATATTTGCACGTTATTTCTTGGCGTTTCTGCTACACTTTCCATTGCAAATGCTACATCACTGAATTCCTCTTTTCACCAACTTTCAGATGGTGTTGAAATAAATGTATTATTCCAGTTAAAAATCATATGTGCTTTGATCTCTTTGTCCATACTCGTGTTGTGAATGGTAACTATGTGGCAAATTACTCGCCCCCGTACATACTATCATATAGTGAAAACCACATTTTACGATCTGCAACTGTTACGGAAAGTTTGGGGGTGTCCTTGTTAGGTGGACCATCAGGTGACGCACACCTAAAATAATAAACTGATAATTACATACCCATAAAAAAAATGTGGCACATGTGTTATATAAGTGTGACAAACATCTCAATAAAACTGGCATTCACTACATCACGTATAAAGTAAAACACAAGATAACACAGCTAACATTTATAGCCGTTCAGAGAGTTATTAATATGACACTATATTTCTTTTCTATTTCTAACGGAAGTTACTCTTGGTTTGTTCCCACCTAGAAGTTGAATTAGAAACCATTTTTAACCAGTATGGAATCACATCACCCTAGTGCCTGCAACATTGTTAGCATCATTATGAATCTCCCTTGGCTAGGCATAATCCTAAAGCAAAGTTTTCCAAAAAAAATGAGATGAAAAATTGTTTACATTTAGTTCAGTAATCATCACTGTGAGTCGTGCATCGGTGTTAACTCCAGGAAAGTACAGAACTAGTGAGTAAATACTACCATTATTAAACACCAGACTGCTAGCAAAGATGGCGTACACAAGGCAGTGCAGTTCTGTAAGGCATTTCAAGAGATTATATCTGGAATAAATTTTTGGATATGGGTGTTTATAGTAGCTATGCATAACTGACAGTCCCTTCCGAGTTACAGGGAGATACAAATATATTGATTTACTTCTTGTGGCAGTTGTGCATCAAGGGCAGAATGACATAGTAAGAAAACAATTATTTGTAATATAAATGTTAATGCTACTTTCTTAGTGTCTTTTAAATATACACTTCTGAACAATTCAAATGACTAAATTATTTTCTTACAGAGTTTGAAATGGAACTTCCCTCGACTCTCAACAAGGTTTATATAGGGATGCAAAGCAAGTAATAAATATAGCCTAAAGAATAAAGATATGGAGCTATCAAGTATGCAATAACATACTATATTATAAATTAACTTATTTTCATGCTACTTTATAAGTAGAACTCTGTAAACAAATCAACATTTTAATTCCAAATGTAGCTTTGGGTACGTTATATTTTAAAATTAAATTAAATTACTTTTTGTTACTTTTAAAGAAAATGCAACTGGGCATTAATTTGAAAGCAACTTAACTAAACATTACTCAGCAGGTGACATTTTTAGCCTACTTTAGCTTAGACATTTTTTGATTTTATGGAAAGTGGTAAACCATTAACTATTCATTAAAGTAGGTTGTAAATAACACTACTATAACAATATAACAAGGATACTGTCAAGAAACATGAAAACAATCATTGTCTTGAATACGACTCCTCCCTAACACTATATATATATAAACGCCTACTAAATGGTGAAATACTGTATTGAACAAACAGTGTGTTGTTAGAAATATAACAAGAGTAATAAATGTATTGATTATGATAATACAGAAAATTTAACTTTCAGTTGTTGTAATAAATGTAAAATTAGAAACATAAAATAAGAAGAGTTTCTTCTCAATGGATAATTAAGTANAAACGCCTACTAAATGGTGAAATACTGTATTGAACAAACAGTGTGTTGTTAGAAATATAACAAGAGTAATAAATGTATTGATTATGATAATACAGAAAATTTTACTTTCAGTTGTTGTAATAAATGTAAAATTAGAAACATAAAATAAGAAGAGTTTCTTCTCAATGGATAATTAAGTAAGTATTTATACTGAACAAAAAGGGAAACTTCAGCTATTCTCACCGCACATGAGATTAAACTATTGTAAAATGGAAAGTAATGTAAAAGTAACTTATTTTTCTTGGCCATTAAAATAAATGAGTATCTTAGTTCAGTTACAAGTTATCTTGCAAAACAATGTAGGTGTGACACTAAATAAACTCATTACTGAGTAACTCATAACTTTCATTAAGTTACTACCCACCACTGTTCAAATGCTGTCTTTCAAAATTTTGAAATAAGCTATGTTAGCAAAGCAAAGGTATGGCAATTAAGACTAATTAACGAGATAAATATTAATTAATTCTTTGGAGAAAGTAAAAATCTTGGGTATTAAGACATTTACGAAAGTGATTGTGTATAACTGGCAATGTTATTTCCAGTAATACTCATACATTATGCAATATAGAATAATATATCATCTTATGATACGTCAATCTCTTAATTTTGGACTACATTTATGTACATAATTTTTGTGATACTGTTGTATTTACATGTTCCTTGATTTAATATAATAAAGTTAAGTTTAAGAACATGACAAAACCATGCTTTTTAAACATACGTCTCCAAGAGGATGATCTTCAGACTTTCAGTGGAATTTTAATTATTCCTTTTGCAAAGAAAAAAACTACTCATACTCCAGTCCCGAGATCATTATTAAATAGAAAACTACATAGTAAGTCCTTAGTAATGTTTTGTTGACACTTGAGTACTGTAGAATCATTAAGAAAGCCAATATGATGCCATTTGCACTGATACAGGAATAAGGAAGGCTTCAATACCCAGATGTAAGTTTCATTTGGCATTTTACAGATTTGTTGACAGTTAACTGCAGCTTAATTTATATTTAAAAAATTAATAACACAGATAACCTAAGAAAACAGAATAACACACATTAATTAATACCATGCAACACACTATAAAAAGTGAAACCCTTCATAAAGCAAATGATACATTTATCAAGTAACTTGACTACAATGGAAATCTAATTTAATGACGCGGAAGGAGTGAGAGAGATTTAAGTGCCGCTCAACAACCGAGGTCTTCAGCGTGACTGGGGGTGGAGCAATGTTAATGTAGACAGAGATACAAAGCAGTGGAGGTGGGGGGAATGGGAGTAGCTGAAAACAAACCCTGCCGGGAACAGAACCTGGTTCACTGTGTTGGTATGCGAGTGGTGTGACCACTACTCCACTGTGGCTCCATTATTGTAGCTTGAAGTAAGGTTCAAGGTACATGGCAATACAAAAGTAACATAAATTAAATCTGAATGAAATGAAAGTTTTTATGGTTTGTATGCGTCTTTTATTCAAAATGTGTTTAAGATACTTATACAGTATCTGTAGAAGTTTGAATTAAAGTCTGCAGTTTATATAATTCTCAGCCATCCATGCACATAACACTCACTCACACAACCTCACCCATGTTTGCACATGCTCATGCACTCTCGCACTATTTCACTCGCTCTTATATTCTCACACATTTTTCCTCTCCCTCTCTTTCACTTCCTCCTCTGCCTATTGCCAACATCTTATATACCTTATGGGTCAAGTTATAAAATTTTATTTATTATAGAAGACATAACCCAAATAAGTGTAAAAGTTACACTAAGAACCTGCTTTGTTAATACAGAAAAATAAGAATTTTTATTCAAGATATAAGCAAGTATAAAATTTCGCCATACACTATATTAAAGTTTTTATTTGGTGGTTGAACAAAAAAACTGATATTATTCCAGCGTTATGGAAGGAATAATATGTCCTCTACATTCAGTTCATATTAAACACAGAAAATATTTGTCACCTAAAAACTACTACAATGAAAATTACACAATCACTATATGATCAAAAGTATTTGGGCACACATGTAAAACTGTCCCCACACTTTGTCTTCTCATTATAGCTCAAATCCCGCGCAGGGATACTGTCAAGCAGGTGTCAGAACATCTCTGGGGAAATGGCCAACCATTCTTCCTGCAGCACTGTAGCAAGTGATGTGTATAATTGGGGTTTGGCATGCAGATGCCATTCTAGTTCATCCCAGGGGTATTTCATGGAATTAACATTGGGCTCCATGCTGGCCAGTCCATTTGCGGAACCCTCTCCCACAAACCACTCACGAACAATCCATGCTATACCATACACAACATGCAGCTAGTCAAAATGTCCTTATAGACATCCACCCTTAACGTGCCCCATAGTATTACAAGAGGACCAAAACCCTTCCATAAAAAACATCCCACACTGTCATTCCACCCGCACCAAATTTCACAGTGGGCACCATACAGGCCGACAGTGTAGCATTCACCTTGACAACTTCCCAGGTACGGCTTAGGGCAGTGTAGACTACTGTGCCTTGTCCTTACTTGAGTATACGGGCCATTCTGGGCCTCAAGCTTAGGGTCACTGGGTGCTACATACCTCTGGCCCTATCCAAGGATTATAAGGTCTGGGTGTCTTAGTAGATGGGGAGAATAGTCCTCTGGGAATGGCTGGCTCTACAGGTAATGTGTTCCTACATCCTCTTTGGGCTCTATCTCATTCTTCCACGTAGACTTATGGTAATTTCTGGGGTTGCGTTTGTTCGGATGTGGCCCACACTCTGCGAGCACCTGGGATTTGTTGGGGAGCTGGAAGAGCCCAGGTTAATATTGAGGAAGTTTGTTGACTTGCTGCTGCCATGTGAACTGGGTGAACTCCCTCTGTTTTGTATATGCCACCTGAGCTGGCGGTCCTTGGGGTATTGCGTCAACTTGCGACAGGGATTCCCCCCTTGAGATGCAATTGCCTACTACAGGCACACCTTCCGATATTGCAACTTTTCCGTTAAAATCCTGTGAATAGTGCTTCGGGAAACCGCAGGAACCAAAATGGAGAGATCATCCAGAGTGATCCGCAGATATTCACGCATGGTTTTCTCAATCATCACGACTGTCTCGTCGGAAATTGACGGTCTCCCGCTCCTTTGTTCATCGTGAATTTCAGTACGACCGACTGTAAACTCTCTACACCACTTGTGAACATTTTTGACATCCATGCACGACTTGCCATACGCTTCCTTCAATTGGAGATGAATTTCAATTGGTTCAACGCCTTTTGCGTTCAAAAACCGAATAACTGCGTGAACTTCGCACTTGGTGTTGGCAACGTCCAACAGTAACTCCATTCTCAACGGCTGCCAAGCCAAGACTGAGCATCCCANAAAAACCGAATAACTGCGTGAACTTCGCACTTGGTGTTGGCAACGTCCAACAGTAACTCCATTCTCAACGGCTGCCAAGCCAAGACTGAGCATCCCAACGAGGCGCGCGCATGCTCATTTGAGAGGGCGGGAAGCACACATCACAACAATGTGGCCAATAGCTGCACCAACTGTTCTTTGTATGNGCATGCTCATTTGAGAGGGCGGGAAGCACACATCACAACAATGTGGCCAATAGCTGCACCAACTGTTCTTTGTATGAGTGTGAAAAAATAGGAGACCTATGTTCAACCTTTACAATGATGTAAATAATGTAGACAATAAACGCTATTTATAAAAAAATAGGAGACATTTTTGGGATTACCCTCGTATGTTTTACTCAACCTCCAGAACCTGTTGGAGATGCTCCCTCACAACCAAATGGGCTTTTCACAGTTAACGTAGATGGGACATACAAGTAAAAGATTTATCCTCAGAAGTGTGTGCGTGATTAAATGAAAATAATTAGTTGCAGTAGTAAACTAAACAATGCCACTTCACAGGAAACAGATTAGAATTAAATGCCCATGTAATAAACATGGTGTTGCTGAAATGTAGCTAATTGAGATATGCGGAGATACATATTCATCCATTATTTGTATAAATAATACTGGCCAAGTAATATTTGTTATGTATATGTCAATAAATGAGGGTCTAGTGTTCATTTTCTTCCTTGTATATATATTTTTTGAGGAAAACATGAAGGAAACAGATGTAGCAGGAGCATTCTTTGTTGCAGATCTTGTCATGACTTTTCTAGTCTCATGTTGTCACATCCACAAGTAATTTTTTTTAAAGAAAATTGACTTGTTTCAGGGAGCTAGGGGGAATATCTGAGAGTAACACCTCGTTCTTTTCATGAGCTCACCAGAAAGCTGAACATCCATGCAATTAACTGTTTTGTCCACATTTTCTAATATTGTTTTATATTTTATTTCAGATTGAATTGTAATACAAGATGGATTGGAACAAGTGTGTGACCTGTCAGAAAATCTAAAATGTCCACTCAATGCACATGGAATTGAAGACAAGACAACACCATACCGGTCTTTCTTGAACAATATCAATGAGTTTAAAAGCTTGGAGTCATTGCCAGTGAAACTAATTTTTGGAGTCGACATGAGTGCGTCTGAACTGGTCGAAAACCATGGTGCATGTCATAAATCTTGTTACANGAAACAGATGTAGCAGGAGCATTCTTTGTTGCAGATCTTGTCATGACTTTTCTAGTCTCATGTTGTCACATCCACAAGTAATTTTTTTTAAAGAAAATTGACTTGTTTCAGGGAGCTAGGGGGAATATCTGAGAGTAACACCTCGTTCTTTTCATGAGCTCACCAGAAAGCTGAACATCCATGCAATTAACTGTTTTGTCCACATTTTCTAATATTGTTTTATATTTTATTTCAGATTGAATTGTAATACAAGATGGATTGGAACACGTGTGTGACCTGTCAGAAAATCTAAAATGTCCACTCAATGCACATGGAATTGAAGACAAGACAACACCATACCGGTCTTTCTTGAACAATATCAATGAGTTTAAAAGCTTGGAGTCATTGCCAGTGAAACTAATTTTTGGAGTCGACATGAATGCGTCTGAACTGGTCGAAAACCATGGTGCATGTCATAAATCTTGTTACATCAAGTTCAGCAATTTGAAGTTGGATAGAGCTAGAAAGCGGTGAAATACTTCAGGAGGCAGCACAACTGTGGAGAAACGATTCCGGCGTGGAAGCGATGGACTCCTTCATGAATTTCGGACATTAACTGATACGAAAAGTGACAATACAACTGCAAGAAACCTGGTTGTTGGCAGCATTAGAAGGTGGTGACCTAATTGCCCTTGACGCCAAATATCATCTGCAATGTTATGCAGCACTGAGAAATCGCTACCGGTCTCACCTAAGGAAACTACAGCAGGATTTGGTGGGAGGATCTGCAGAGGAAAGTCAGATAAATGCTAGAGCACTTGTGGAGCTTTATACTTATATAGAGAACTGTGTGGAAGATGGGACCTACTTCAAATTTTCAAAGTTGCATGAACTCTATGAGAACCTATTAAAAATTCTTGGTGTTGAGAAGGAGGTTAACAGAACCAGAATAAAGGAGAAATTGCTAGCTCACTTTCCACAAGTGCAAGAATAAAGTGATGGAAAGTATAAGGTTTTGGTGTTTGAAGAAGGCATGCGGGAAATGCTGCAGCAGGCCGTGTCATGTGATTACGAACATGATGCCCTTTTGTTAGCTAAGACTGCCAAGTTAGTGCAAAAAGAAATTGCAAGTTACACAGGTTTCCACTTCGATGGTAATTTTCCTTCTGGTTGTCAGAACAGTCAGTGCCAACTGTTCTGAAGACCCTTGTATGTATGATTTTGAATGGTGCCGATGTGAGTGATCAAGATGCTATATATTCACAGACAAATCCCACAATCTGCGAGACCATTGTCTTTAACTGCAAGAAACAGTTTGCATCCACAAAATCCCGGCATTCATTACAAAGGGAAACACCATTGCCACTTTATATCGGAATGAAGATTCACAGACACCAGGTCCAAAGAAACTGTCAAGCAACTACATCAATTGGGGCTCAGCGTAAGCTATAAAAGAGTTCTTCAGCTTGAGAGCAACCTTGCAACTGCTACCTGTGCTGATTTTCGTGAGAAAGGAGCAGTGGTTCCAGCTCAGCTAAAAAAAGGACTGTTTACTGTGGGTTCACTTGATAACTTGGACCACAATCCTTCAAGTATGACCGCTGTGGGATCATTTCATGGCACTGGTATAAGTCTGTTCTAGTTTCCTACATTGTCTAATTTGGGGGTGGAGCAGAGAGAGATGAGTCTGTCTTTGCCTGTTAACAAGAATCATCAGTTGCCAGAAATCCTCACCACTGTCCGAGCTGTGGCTTTGAAGACGAATGATGTGTCTGTTCCAAAGCATTGAAATGATTCACAACAGAAGGTAGGACAACTAGAAGTTGCAAAATTGGAGGAAAGCAATTGGCTCCAGTATGCTTGCAAACTTCTGAAGAAAGATGTACTTGAGAAAGCTGATGCTGTTTCCTGGTCAGCTTTTCACGCCTCCAAGAATGTATCAGAAGATCATCAAACTAGCCTTAGTCAGATGTTACCCCTTTACTATGAGAAGGCAGCTACGGCCTCCATGATGAACCATGGGATGAATGTCTTGCGTTGGGCTACAGAATATCTAAACTCTGGACTGATACCCGTTTTGGCAGTTGATGCACCATTGTATGCTCTAGCCAAGTTCACACAGTGGAAGTGGCCTCATACTCATGGAGAGGAAATGTTCATAGTAATGATGGGTGGCTTGCATATCGAGATGGCGATGTGGAATACGTTTGGTGACTACTTGGAGGGATCAGGATGGACTTGCGCTTTGGCTGAAGCTCATATTGCTTCTTCAGGTACAACCGACTCTTTCCTTTCGGCCTTGAATGTGGCTAGAACAAGACATTCTCACCAAGTGACAGCATTGGCTTTGGAAAAACTGCAGAAGGATGCTTTCTTGCTCACTGAAGGACCACATGATGATAAAACCAAGCTTTCATGGAGAAAAGAAATGGAAGAAAAGAGTCCTATATTCCAGTACTGGGACACGATTCTTAACATGGAACTCCTTGGCTTCATTTTCATCAGATCGCATCGTGAGGGGAATTTTAATGTGTATGTGGAAAGCCTCAAGGCCCTGGCACCTTGGTTCTTCGCTCTTGACCATCACAATTATGCACAATGGATCCCAATACACATTCGAGATTTGGAGAATCTTCCACTTTCCATTCTTGAGGAGTTTGAGCAGCATGGTCATTGGGTAATCCACAAAACCAAGAACCAATTCTCAATTACACAAGCACATGAGCAAAATAATAAGGTCGTCAAGGGTTCAGGAGGTGCTGTTGGTCTGACCGAAAATCCTTCAGCCTTCAGAAAATGGATGGTCTCAGGGCCTGAACAAGCTAGGTTATTGAAGGAGTTTGAAGATAACTTCATCCCTAATCACGACAACAGTTATCATTATCATGAAGAGGGATTTGCCACACAGAAAACATTTAAGGAAAAATCATTGAGTCTATATACAGTCATTAAAGACTTTGGAAATCCCTTAGGGATGACAATGACGAGCTATTGACTCTTGAAACACAAAATGTTTTAGATGAAAGTGTAGTAAATACGGTGCAAACAATTAAGAGTGTAGGCCAGGATCAGTATGACAAGTATTGCAAATCAGTTATCAGTGATTGTACTCGCTCCATTCATGAACCAATAAATAAAAATTCACTTCCTTTATTCAGAACTCCTATCCAAAAAATAAAGACAAAAAATACGAGAAACATATGATTACTTAAGACTGATGTTTCTCTGTTCTCTCAACTGTACATAGTGATGCAGCATAGGAAGAGTGACATAACTACATTCTTCAGCCATGAGAATCATAATTTCCCCCCTTCACTATCTGACGATGGAAGTCTGCGCTTCGGAAAGAAGTCAGCTCTTATGAACATTCTGAACAAGGATTCCCCAAATGATCCTCTTGATTATGTTGATGTGAAACTTCTCGATGGAGCCGCTGTTCTGCATATCCTCCCCCCAACTACCAACATTGTCACATTTGATGATTATGCTGATCACATATTCATTCCACACATAAATAAACAATTAGAAAACTGCGAACGAGTTGATGTAGTGTGGGACAAATACATTCCGACAAGCCTCAAAGAAGCCACTAGAGAAAAGCGAGGTAAGGGTATTAGGAGGAAGTGTGAAGGAAGGAACAAGCTCCCAATTAAATGGGCCGATTTCTTAAAAGACCCCACCATCAAACAGGAACTTTTTGCATTCTTTTCCAACAAATTGGCAAATGTTGAATGTGCCAAAAGCAAGGTAATTGTCATCACATATGATGCCGACGTTATTCTCTGAGGAACCGATAGGTCCACGCCATCATGTGACCATGAGGAAGCGGACACCTGTCTGATTATCCACTTACAAGATACACTTTTGAATGGCTGTAGTAACTGTATGGTGCGTACTGTTGACACGGACGTAGGGTGATCCTCATTGGCAAGTTCTATCACCTGATGACCTTGTGTGCAGATTTAATGATTTGTGTTGCTTTTGGTACAGGCAAAACATTTACTTATATTAACATTAATGCTATCTGCGAGAAGCTGGGTGTAGAGAAATCCTTGGCCGTCCCTTTATTCCACAGTTTCACGGGATGTGATACCCCACATCATAATTTTTTGGACGAGGCAAGAAATCTGCGTGGGAGGCGTGGAATTGTTATCCTCAAGTGACACATGCCTTTACCTACATGATACGCCACCCTTACACAAAATTTGATATTGATAATGAAAATTTTAAACTACTAGAACGGTACACCGTGATATTGTTTGATAAGAACTGTGAATTAGACAATGTGAATGAAGCCAGGAAGGAGCTGTTTTGTCAGAAGAGTAAGTCAATGGAGAAACTTCCACCAACGAAGGATGCACTACTCCAACACTCCAAGCGGGCTGTATATCAGGCAGGAGTATGGTGCACCAGTGAGCACAGTCAACAGCATGCTCCTAATCCAGAAGGCTGGGTAGACAGTGCATCATGGGTTCCTGTATGGAGCATATTACCTATTGCTTCAAAGGCATGTACTGAGTTGGTTAAATGTAATTGTAAGAGTCAAAGAGAGTGCACTGGTAGGTGTGCTTGCAAAACTGCTCGTTGGAATTGTACTGAACTGTGCAAATGTCTGTTTAAATACGACATAAGTAATCCTTCATATAATTCAACATCTTTTATATACAATTTCATAACACAATTCATTTTATTTTAATTGTATAATTATTTATTTTATACCGTTTTTCATGTATTATTTGAATTGGTGAATGTTTGTAAATGGCAGCATATCATTAGTAATATGTGTAGTGAATACCTTAAACTTCTTTACGATTGTATAAATTTGTTAATTTTCAATTCATTAGAGAATAAATATATAGTCTGATACATTAATAAGTTGTGTAGTTGTATTCCCTGACCTCAAATATGTATACTTGGACACCAAATTTGTGGTCCTAAGTGTTTTAGAAGCAGAGATATTGGTAATATACCTATATTTCAAAATGGCAGACGGAGGAGTTGGTTTCTATCAAAAATTGAAACCTAAGTACCTAACTAGTACCTGGAAAAAATTAGGTGCTCTTATCCGGTGTGTCCACATAAACGCGAAATTTGACGTGATATGAACGACACTGTGAGAATTGCAATATTGCTTTTTGTCCTACTCAATTCTGTGAAGCTCATAAAGGCTTATTCTTATAGATATATTGAGTAAAACAAATAAGTCATACGATGCTTTTCAAAATTTAATGCCCCAATTTATTGTGCATACACTCTCTTTCATCATATTGATACAGCACCACAATCTTTGCCTGTATACGCTCTATGACCGTGTAGCTGTGTGTATGCATGTACAGTGGCTCACATTAATATTCGGCCACCAATGATTATCGCAGTTTCATGGCCTTATGTTACATTAGAAATGACGATAAACATAAAACATATTGCACAATCATTCTTGTGTGCTTTAAATGAAAAGCAACAGTAGCCAATAACTGAAATGAGCAGTNATAAAACATATTGCACAATCATTCTTGTGTGCTTTAAATGAAAAGCAACAGTAGCCAATAACTGAAATGAGCAGTGCAAATTATTGCAACACAATATTTTGTCCTCGCGTGCTGCATAAGTAAGTCACTTTAATATTCAGCCAGTTGCGGTGGACGCGTGGCACAGGCACGATGCACATTGCATTCGTACCTCGTGACATTCCCTGCACGCTCTCTGTGCTGAGAGGTTGTATTGGGTAGTTATTATGATGGTTTGATTTGACTGTGTNCGTGACATTCCCTGCACGCTCTCTGTGCTGAGAGGTTGTATTGGGTAGTTATTATGATGGTTTGATTTGACTGTGTACATTGCCGACCATGAGACTAAATAAACATACGACTCAGCAAGACAAAAATGAAAAGACCTTTTGCAACACCACAGACAGATAATCAGAAAAAGCTGATTCTACCAAGTATTTTGTGGCAAGTCCAACATCTCCTATAGCACTGTGATAGTTGTAGTTGTGTAGTGTGTCACTGGTAAATTCAGATATAGCTTGTCTGTCAGCAGTATGTGCTTCTGAATATGCTTGATCATGACATCATGCTATACGGTCATCTTCATCCACTGATTCACCGTTATTAAGTGGGTTGCCTGAACCTATGTAGTTGTGTCCAGNCATGCTATACGGTCATCTTCATCCACTGATTCACCGTTATTAAGTGGGTTGCCTGAACCTATGTAGTTGTGTCCAGGCAGGAGATACTTTCTTGTTGGTGCCAGGTTGGCAAGTGATTGTTACATACGGTCTGTTATATACAATGGCAGCTATCACTGTACTTAGCACCCTGATAACCTTTGCCAGGAAGCTATCTCTCTGATGGCTGCCAATTGTGAGCGATAGAATCAATTTATATGAAGTGTAGAGTGTAAAGCGAGGAAGCCACTCATTTACGCTGAGAAAACAATGATAAACATACTTAGTACAAGCAGCATTTGTGCAGTGTAACTAACAAATTTGAAAATATTTCCTTCATGCAAAGTGATGAAATAAGAGTTGTAACAAAATTTTTTAAGAACAGAATAAAAAACAAGGGTTCCAAGTAGTAAAAATAATTGGGTTTACAGGAAACAATGTCACAGCTAACAAACACATTTGAAAAGCACTTGAATATTTACTGAACTTAAAATTTGTTTCATGACATTCTGCAAATAAATACATTGAAATAAAGGTAATTAAATTTATAATTTCTAGACACTGGATTAGGTATATCAAATGCTCATACAACCCTATCTATATCACAGGGAACCTCAACATGTACTGTAGTTAACATGGAGGGAGCAGCAAATTATGATGGTATGCCAGAGACCACTAAGAATAAACTGCTAACTCCCACACATCTGTTACCCTTAAGCATGAGGAAATGCCACTACCTGCTTTTAAAATTCAGAAATGTGAACCAGTCAGCTGTGCTTTTCAATATGTCAACAGGCTATATGATTTCTGACAAATAATAACATTTTCAAGTATAAATCATAAAGTAAAATTTTTTTATAAATACTATGATGCCAGCAACGACAGCCAATGTGAAGGTTTCCTGAAGAGACATAATTCTCAAATAAAGACGTTACAGGCGCTGGCCACAAAAAAAAATTATTTTATATTTGTACCACATACTGTTCAACTTGCAGACATTATCTGTTACTTTTTCCCTCACAAAACATTTTTTTTTAGGTGGCATGGTTTTTGCAAAATGGCATGACAAAATCAAAATTTTACTGTTTTTGTAATGTAGAAATAAAATTAACCAAACTATTATCAGAAAATTTGGCAAGGGTAACTGAAAGGTATTTTCTTGACATATTTTAAGGTACTCTTTGCAAAAGTCATTTTACAAAAATTCAGAGGCAGCCAAAATTCAAAAATATGCAAGAATTTCCTTATATTCAGAAATTTTTTGAAATAGCAAACACATTTCCTGTAATGATTTTACAGACATCTTTAAGTACCTCTTAGCTTCATCTTTCAGAGTGGATTTTCTTATTTCTGCATGTAAGTTTGTTTCCATTATTTGTACATTTCTAAAAAAGTAAAATTTTGACGACCTTTATTTATGCAAAAACTATGAGCCAAAAANGTTTCCATTATTTGTACATTTCTAAAAAAGTAAAATTTTGACGACCTTTATTTATGCAAAAACTATGAGCCAAAAATTTTTTTTTTGTGAGGGACAAGTAATTACTGATAATGTCTAAAAGTTAAACATTTTGCAGTACAAATATAAAATAACACATTTTTACGTGGTCAACGACCTTAAGGTGGAAGTACATTAATATACAGTGCTACACAATAAAACTTCCAGAGTGGCTGAAAGATCACCCAAGAACACTGGTAGGCTGTGAAGTAGAAGGCATGTGTCTAGACTTCAACATGTTAGGAATGATGTTTTACAAGGAATGAATATACTTGGAACTGTGCTGGAGCAGCTCATCCAAAGGCAGTCATGTATGATACATGGATCAGGGAAGATGGCCAAAAATGAACATGAATTGGTAGAGAACAGTAAGAAAATGACCTCAGAAGATCTGGACAGGCGGTACTGTGAGGGCTGTGGGAAGATCAAAGGAGCTGGCAGTATGAATTACAAAGCAACTGCTAAATGAAATGGAGAAGACTTTAAATGTATGTGAAAAAATTACTAAAACAGTATTTTCATTGTGAGTGAAGAGTGAAGAGATTTGGGCGGCTCTTAATATTGAGGTCTTGAGAGTCGATGAGGGTGAAGCAAAGTGAGTATCGAGCAGTGTCAGAATACAAGGGTGGGGGAAACAGGAGATCCCTGAGAAAACCTGCTGACCAGCAGCATCGTCCGGCATGATTCCCACATGCGAAAACCCATGGGCAACTCTGCAGGGAATCTAACCCGGTTTACCTTGTTGGGAGGTGAGTAGTCTAACTACACCACCGCGACCCCTATTTTCATTGTGTAATGAAAATTGTACTCACCCAGCCAACCAACAATCTACAAGGAAGAGCACAATGCAAGTTGAACAAATGTTCCATACAGGCAGGGATACCAACACATCCTGAATGAATAAACCATGCAGGTTGTTTCTTTCACAACTATTTATTCCAACATACAAAAAAAATACATATTTGTTGCAAAATTATTTGACTAGATGCTGAAAGTCTTATTAACTGTAGTAAANACAACATACAAAAAAAATACATATTTGTTGCAAAATTATTTGACTAGATGCTGAAAGTCTTATTAACTGTAGTAAAAAAATAAATTATCACATGCGGATTAAATATCCACCTAAACATCTACGTAAATAAATCCAAACAAGAACAAAGCTTGAACAAAATATTTCTTGTTTCTATAATGGACAAATGTGAAGGGTGTACAACTCCCATCGAGAGTTATTGATTGTGTATTTCAGTAACAGTATCGATTACCGATTAAATAATTATCCTGAAGTAATGATAAACAAATAGTTTATGCAGTTTACCCTTCATGAATGAAAGAATACCCAATACAGCTGAACTATGGGTAGGCAAACACTTGTAAGTATTTAAAATTACATTGAACTTGATGTAAGACAGATAACAGAACATAACTTGAGAACAGTATAAATATCACAGACAGTGTTACATTAATCATGACAAACAAGTATTTTACAAGGAACTTCTACATAAAAGTTGACACCTTGGTAACATATGTAAAACATACACAAATTCATTAATACTGTATNTTACAAGGAACTTCTACATAAAAGTTGACACCTTGGTAACATATGTAAAACATACACAAATTCATTAATACTGTATGGTAAACATCAATGAACATTAACAACATGACAACATTTCTCCCAAATAAATGACATAATACACCTCCACGTGTAGCTAAAATCTAATGGAATGACTTGTATACACTTTTACCAGTAGGTCACAAACAANTTACAAGGAACTTCTACATAAAAGTTGACACCTTGGTAACATATGTAAAACATACACAAATTCATTAATACTGTATTGTAAACATCAATGAACATTAACAACATGACAACATTTCTCCCAAATAAATGCCATAATACACCTCCACGTGTAGCTAAAATCTAATGGAATGACTTGTATACACTTTTACCAGTAGGTCACAAACAANCCATAATACACCTCCACGTGTAGCTAAAATCTAATGGAATGACTTGTATACACTTTTACCAGTAGGTCACAAACAATAACACAAGAGTTTGGAAGCATTGTTCTTAAGGTAGAAAATATGTGGGAAGGTTTTCACTCTCCATTTTGTAACCGGGTTCAGATGTGAAGATTTAAAGGAGTCTTTAGCGCCCATGGGATGAAGTGAAATAAAGCAATGGAATGCAATGAGAGTATCTTGAGAAAACCAGCTGGTAAACTGCAACATCCACATGCAGATAGCAGATACTGGGAGTGACCCCTTCAGGAATTGAACCAGGGTCACCTCGGTGGGTGGCTGGAGCTACACTTCATGAGAAAATATGGCAGACATGGGGGCCATAATTACACTTTGTCAGACTTTACTTGCTACTGATGTCCCTTCGAGACGCTTGGTGTTATCAACCATTCAACCCAGTTTTTCCTCTCAAATGCAAAGCAATGTGCATCAGGTAAAATTTAGCACAAACTGAACATAAAAAAGTTATAAATAAAAATTACATAACAGCAGTTAACACAATTAAGTACACAGATCTAAATGCGTATTAATACCACAGTTTGCTTAAAGTTAATTAATCTTTTTTTAAATCAACATTTGAAAAGATTTCATACCCGTAATGGTTACACTAGCCGATTTTGCTTCTAATACAGTTGGCAGCAACGTCGAGAAACTGTTTTCATGTATCAACATAGTAAAATAAAGTAATGTTTAGATTTGTGGATGTGGAAATTACATAATTACTTTCCTTTAGTGCTTATACAGATTAGTAGTAATTGGCATGTATGATATTTGTGTGTCTAACAATTTCACAGCTTACTCTGAAGACAGAGCGGAGAGGTTTGACCTGCTCTTAACATTGGGGTCTTGAAAGCACAGTTTCATTTGATCAACACAAGAAAACTAGATATTCTGTCCATGACAACATTAAATTTATGTGACGGATACAAAATGGATAGTAAACAAATCCTCGGCAAGACTTTNATATTCTGTCCATGACAACATTAAATTTATGTGACGGATACAAAATGGATAGTAAACAAATCCTCGGCAAGACTTTTAGGTACTCCATCATTAACAGCCTATACAACATAGCGATACAAGCTGTTCAATGTAAACTGAGCACTTTCGAAAGCCCTGCTTATGATCTATTTGTATGCACATTGTGAATTCTTCCGCCTTAAGTAAAATTAACATTGCTATGGGCCTAATCACTTTATTCATGTATCTGTCGTGAAACTACTTCATAAATTTGCTAATTCTTACACAATAATTTTCATAAAAAAAAACATACATCAAAAGAAATAAAATTTTATTGTTCACAAATGTTTACCAACATTTTATTGAAATTTTATGGCATGGAACTACGTTCCTCTTTGTCGCTACCAACTTTACTGAGTGCACGTCCATTGTGCCCTCATCAAAATAAAAGTAGTTAAGTGCAGTGGCATTGCTCAAAAGTTGATTTTAAAACACCAACTGTGAACTGCCTATAACAAGCTTGGTGGAACAAAAGATCACATGACCCACAGCCTACAAAAACCAGGCATAATTAACCAGGAGAGTTGGATGAGTAAGCTAGTTGAGTAAGCCAGTTGACTAAGCAGTAATAGAGTTTTGTAAAGAATAGAATTCTATAACGTTATTTTAAAATTTCATGCAAAAAAGTTAGCAAATGAGAAGTGTTTAACACAAAAGAAGGCCTGTTACTATAAATGCATGTTTTGGAGCTTAAATTTTGTAATACTGCAGGAAAGTCTGCACAGATACATCTCTGGATGAAAAAAAGGTATTGTAGAGCGTTCTACCTGCTTCAAGATAGAGGATAGTCCCAACGAAATAAAGAATGTGCCATTTTTCATGAATAAATGTGAGGATATTTTTATTCTCCGCTGCCTAAAATAGAAGAGAGTAAGGACAGACATTCATTCAAATGTGTGCAAATCTCATGAACCTATGATACCACAGCAGTGTATTATCCTGTGCCCAATTTTGAGTTTCAACTGTTAAAGTTGGATGGATGAAAGCTTAACGTTGGTCAGGGTAAAAAGCCAGCAAAAGAATAACCCAGTGGTATAAAGTGAACAGACATCTTTGCCAGTGTTGGATAGTTTTTGATAACATATAGAAGAGCACACCATGTTCCTCAAAATAGCTAAAACCCAGCTGACTATTAATTCCAAATGTATTATGTCAATTCTGTCACTTGTCAAGCACGCGTGTCAGCAGTTTGCATGTGTTTAAGCAGTGTAAAAACAAGCTGTGCTGATTTTATACACAGCGGAAGTCAACTATTAACCACAGTCTTTCTCTCATTGGATGAGTAAAATGATCACTAGAACAAATGTACACACAGGTTATTATAATCTCTAATAACCCAATTCCCAACAAATGTTTTATGAAATATAAAAAAAAAATATATATATATGTTTCTTATGCACCCAAAGGAAGCACCTGTGATGAGCAGTAAAACAGTGAGAACTTTGTCGGCAACGGTTTATCGTCCATACAGAAACAAGAAATACAGAGTGATTCTGGTTACCATAAGTTTGAGAGCTGCTGACATTCATATTTTGTTTTCAATAAACTCCGTGAAAACTGCTGTAACAAAATGTTATACTTTCAAAGAATGCTAACATCATATAATATAAAATCTCGTATAACTGTTTTGGGCAACTTCAATGCAATGTATTATTTGCCTACTTTCCGTAGGAAAGAAAGGCTTACAAATCACTTTCCTGTCTATGTGTTTATGTCCCTTTCCTTTCAATTTTTGAACGCTTCAAGAGAATTTCACCAAACTTGGTACACATATAATACTTAGTAAGGACACCTGACTTCTATATTTTTGACCACGCTGGGCACTTACTTTCAAAATGATGGCATTTAAACACTTTGGGTGATGTCATATATTGAGAACCACTCAACTGATTTAAACCAAATTTTGTATGCTGGCAGAGCAAAGTGTAGGCATTAAATTTTTATATGAATATTTTGTTAATCTGCCATTTTGTAAGATAGTATCAATTGAAAAAATATAAATGTTACACTATATCTTGAAAACTATTCAACCAATTCTCACCCAATTTGGCATGCAAGTAATACTATGGCAGACCATATAACTGTAAGTGACTGAACTTGATTAGTTACTTATTTTCAAAATGGCGGCTATACAAATATTTTATGTTTATTTGGTGGATATGCCATACCATTCCACCAATTCCTAACAAATTTTGCAAACAAGTAGTACTGATGCAGATGATGTTAAGCGATATGTTTTAAACAAGTTAGACACTTATTAACAAAATTATGACCATATAGACATTTTAGCTTAGAATACTATATCGTCGAAACTGTGTAATCAATTCTAACATAACTTTGTATACTGGCAGTAGACATAACTACTATCAACTGTATCTACATTGAGAAGTTTTTGTCTGCCATTTTGTAAGATAAAAACTTTATTTTATTCACATTGTGCTGTCATATCTCAGAAAAGAATTACCATGTATCAAATTTGGCAAACAAGTAGTACCGAAGCAGATGATGTCAAGTGGCACGTTTTCAGTGAGCCAGACATTTATTTTCAAAATGGCGGCCATATAGCCATTTTTAGCTTAGAATGCTGTATCATCAAAACTACGTAACCAATCTCACCTTAACTTTGTATGCTGGCGGTAGATATTATAACTATCAACTGTATGTACATAGAGCATCTTTTGTTTGTCATTTTGTAAGATAGCACCATGCGAGTAAATACAGTTTTTGTCATATCTCAGGAAGCAATATACAGATTCCTTCCAAATTTGGCAAACAAATAGTACTGCAGCAGGTGGTGTAAACTAGTATGTTTTACGTAGATCACGCAGTTATTTTCAAAATGGTGTCTATATAAATATTTTAACCCAGTATATTTTATTAATGAAACCCATTCCAACTTAATTTTGTATACAGGCAGTATCTATTACAACCATCAAATTTGTCTATGCAAAGTCTCATTTCTCTGCTATTTTGTAAGATAGCCATACCAATATAAAATAATGATTTTATCTTGTATCTTGGGAAACAATAAACTCATTCTTACAAAATTTGGCGAAGATTTGTATTGTGGTAGGCCATGATAATAAATTAATTTTTTTAAGTAGGACACACTTACTTTCAGAGTGGAGGCTATAAAATTAATTTTAGTTGTGTGGGCAATATCTATGAAACTATGTAATCTATTTTAACTTAACTTTGTATACTGGCAGTGTACAATCATCAAAATTACTACTACAATACTTTTTGTCCTCCATTTATGAAGATCGCCACATGAAAATTATGGAGGTTTTATGCCATGTCTTGAGGAACAATCAACCAATTCTCTCCAAATGTTACACTGGAACATAAATAAATTTGTTCCAAATTGTGCACACCATAAATGCTACAGATGGGCCTGTACACTTTCATGATTTAAATGGGTCAGACAATGATGTTCAAAATGGCAGCTTCATAAATCATTAAAGTACATTTGACATATGCATTGGTCAATTTAACCAAATTCAACCAAAATTTGTATGTAAACAGTATAAATTAAAAGCATTGTATATAGAGCCTCTTTTTCTGGCAATTTTGTATCATAGCATCAACTAAGAAAATAAAGTTTTTTATGTCATATCTCAGGGACCAAACAACCGATTTCCATCAAATTCTTCACACAAGTAGCACTACGGTAGGCCATGTGGTTTTGTCATTTATTTTCAAAATATAGGCCCTGTAAATATTTCAGGTTAGTAAACCCTATTATTCGAAACATTGGACTGATTAAATTCAAAGTTGATGCTCCGAATCTGTCCTCCGTAATGCAGTGGATTGCACGCTAGCTTATAGTACGAAGTTTTCTGGGTTCAAGACCCGGGTAAGGCATGTGTGTATTTGTAATTCTCTCACTACAGTTGCATAAGTTTCTGGTTTCATTTCTAAAGTTATTGCTTTCAAAGAGAAGTCAAGTCCTTCCTACCAAGTCAGCTTTAAAGAAATTATTTAAAAATTAATTGCGCCCATGTTGAGGAAAGTAGGCTCGTTAGCCACATCAGCACCTTTCTGCTATGTAAGCAGCACTTCAAATGTTACAAATTATTTGAAGTCTTTGTCAACCTTTACCCATGAGTAAAAACAGCAGACAACATGTGCACTAGGTGTGTTGTAATATTTCTGTTGCATTAAGATGCCAAATGTTTTGTTCACCATTTTTTATTGACTTGTTAGTTTTCTCAAAACACAATTAATTAAATATATCTCAATTTCAAACATTTTGACGCAATTATATGACTTATTTCCATTCTATTCCGTTATTGATGATGAAATTTCAAAACATCTTGCAGCAATTATAGCAATTATGAATATATATAATGATAATCATTATTTTATTGTACACATATGTCCATTCTTGATGGTGGTGGCTATGTGTCTGTTAAAGGAAAATGTTTGATTCAATTTTCTGTGTCACACTTTATGTAACCTACGTCCTGTTTGGCTGTCGGCTGACTATGCCACACTCCTCATCCAATCAGCAATGGTGAGACGAGAGCCAATCAGGACACTTTTCATTAATTTCACGTGATTTACAAATTTCAATATTTACTACCCTCTATGGACCAAAATAACATGTAAACCNACTTACTACCCTCTATGGACCAAAATAACATGTAAACCTTTCTCCAAAAATTAAGCAATGCAATATTTGTACCCTCTAAGGGCAAAACAAACAATAACAGTAACAACAACAATAACTTCTAATTCTTAATCTGAAAATTATATTAGTGTATTGCCACCGCAACCAAATAATCCGAAATCGAAAGACAAAAAATAAACCCTGAAAAAGTGCAACGTTACGAGTTCTTTTTTATAATATCCATTTTATAAATGAGTTGCTGAGATGATGTGAACAGAAGTACACTTTTGTTTANATATTCTGTCCATGACAACATTAAATTTATGTGACGGATACAAAATGGATAGTAAACAAATCCTCGGCAAGACTTTCAGGTACTCCATCATCAACAGCCTATACAACATAGCGATACAAGCTGTTCAATGTAAACTGAGCACTTTCGAAAGCCCTGCTTATGATCTATTTGTAAGCACATTGTGAATTCTTCCGCCTTAAGTAAAATTAACATTGCTATGGGCTTAACCACTTTATTCATGTATCTGTCGTGAAACTACTTCACAAATTTGCTAATTCTTACACAATAATTTTCATTAAAAAAAACATAAATCAAAAGAAGTAACATTTTATTGTTCACAAATGTTTACCAACATTTTATTGAAATTTTATGGCATGGAACTATGTTCCTCTCTGTCGCTACCAACTTTACTGAGTGCACGTCATTCTGTGCCCTCGTCAAAATAAAAGTAGTTAAGTGCAGTGGCATTGTTCAAAAGTTGATTTTAAAACACCAACTGTGAACTGCCTATAACAAGCTTGGTGGAACAAAAGATCACATGACCCACAGACTACAAAAACCAGGCATAATTAACCAGGAGAATTGGATGAGTAAGCCAGTTGACTAAGCAGTAATAGAGTTTTGTAAAGAATAGAATTCTATAACGTTATTTTAAAATTTCATGCAAAAAAGTTAGCAAATGAGAAGTGTTTAACACAAAAGAAGGCCTGTTACTATAAATGCATGTTTTGGAGCTTAAATTTTGTAATACTGCAGGAAAGTCTGCACAGATACATCTCTGGATGAAAAAAAAGGTATTGTAGAGCGTTCTACCTGCTTCAAGATAGAGGATAGTCCCAACGGAATAAAGAATGTGCCATTTTTCATGAATAAATGTGAGGATATTTTTATTCTCCGCTGCCTAAAATAGAAGAGAGTNGAATAAAGAATGTGCCATTTTTCATGAATAAATGTGAGGATATTTTTATTCTCCGCTGCCTAAAATAGAAGAGAGTAAGGACAGACATTCATTCAAATGTGTGCAAATCTCATGAACCTATGATACCACAGCAGTGTATTATCCTGTGCCCAATTTTGAGTTTCAACTGTTAAAGTTGNGCAAATCTCATGAACCTATGATACCACAGCAGTGTATTATCCTGTGCCCAATTTTGAGTTTCAACTGTTAAAGTTGGATGGATGAAAGCTTAACGTTGGTCAGGGTAAAAGCCAGCAAAAGAATAACCCAGTGGTATAAAGTGTACAGACATCTTTGCTAGTGTTGGATAGTTTTTGATAACATATAGAAGAGCACACCACGTTCCTCAAAATAGCTAAAACCCAGCTGACTATTAATTCCAAATGTATTATGTCAATTCTGTCACTTGTCAAGCACGCGTGTCAGCAGTTTGCATGTGTTTAAGCAGTGTAAAAACAAGCTGTGCTGATTTTATACACAGCGGAAGTCAACTATTAACCACAGTCTTTCTCTCATTGGATGAGTAAAATGATCACTAGAACAAATGTACACACAGGTTATTGTAATCTCTAATAACCCAATTCCCAACAAATGTTTTGTGAAATATAAAAAAAATATATATATATGTTTCTTATGCACCCAAAGGAAGCACCTGTGATGAGCAGTAAAACAGTGAGAACTTTGCCGGCAACTGTTTATCGTCCATACAGAAACCAGAAATACAGAGTGATTCTGGTAACCATAAGTTTGAGAGCTGCTGACATTCATATTTTGTTTGCAATAAACTCCGTGAAAACTGCTGTAACAAAATGTTATACTTTCAAAGAATGCTAACATCATATAATATAAAATCNAAAACTGCTGTAACAAAATGTTATACTTTCAAAGAATGCTAACATCATATAATATAAAATCTCGTATAACTGTTTTCGGCAACTTCAATGCAATGCATTATTTGCCTACTTTCCGTAGGAAAGAAAGGCTTACAAATCACTTTCCTGTCTATGTGTTTGTGTCCCTTTCCTTTCAATTTTTGAACGCTTCAAGAGAATTTCACCAAACTTGGTACACATATAATACTTAGTAAGGACACCAGACTTCTATATTTTTGACCACGCTGGGCACTTACTTTCAAAATGACAGCATTTAAACACTTTGGATGATGTCATATATTGAGAACCACTCAACTGATTTAAACCAAATTTTGTATGCTGGCAGAGCAAAGTGTAGGCATTAAATTTTTATATGAATATTTTGTTAATCTGCCATTTTGTAAGATAGTATCAATTGAAAAAATATAAATGTTACACTATATCTTGAAAACTATTCAACCAATTCTCACCCAATTTGGCATGCAAGTAATACTATGGCAGACCATATAACTGTAAGTGACTGAACTTGATTAGTTACTTATTTTCAAAATGGCGGCTATACAAATATTTTATGTTTATTTGGTGGATATGCCATACCATTCCACCAATTCCTAACAAATTTTGCAAACAAGTAGTACTGATGCAGATGATGTTAAGCGATATGTTTTAAACAAGTTAGACACTTATTAACAAAATTATGACCATATAGACATTTTAGCTTAGAATACTATATCGTCGAAACTGTGTAATCAATTCTAACATAACTTTGTATACTGGCAGTAGACATAACTACTATCAACTGTATCTACATTGANAAACTGTGTAATCAATTCTAACATAACTTTGTATACTGGCAGTAGACATAACTACTATCAACTGTATCTACATTGAAAAATTTTTGTCTGCCATTTTGTAAGATAGCACAATGTGAATAAAATAAAGTTTTTGTCATATCTCAGAAAAGAATTACCATGTATCAAATTTGGCAAACAAGTAGTACCGAAGCAGATGATGTCAAGTGGCCCGTTTTCAGTGAGCCAGACATTTATTTTCAAAATGGCGGCCATATAGCCATTTTTAGCTTAGAATGCTGTATCATCAAAACTACGTAACCAATCTCACCTTAACTTTGTATGCTGGCGGTAGATATTATAACTATCAACTGTATGTACATAGAGCATCTTTTGTTTGTCATTTTGTAAGATAGCACCATGCGAGTAAATACAGTTTTTGTCATATCTCAGGAAGCAATACACAGATTCCTTCCAAATGTGGCAAATAAATAGTACTGCAGCAGGTGGTGTAAACTAGTATGTTTTACGTAGATCACGCAGTTATTTTCAAAATGGTGTCTATATAAATATTTTAACCCAGTATATTTTATTAATGAAACCTATTCCAACTTAATTTTGTATACAGGCAGTATCTATTACAACCATCAAATTTGTCTATGCAAAGTCTCATTTCTCTGCCATTTTGTAAGATAGCCATACCAATATAAAATAATAATTTTATCTTGTATCTTGGGAAACAATAAACTCATTCTTACAAAATTTGGCGAAGATTTGTTTTGTGGTAGGCCATGATAATAAATTAATTTTTTTAAGTAGGACACACTTACTTTCAGAGTGGAGGCTATAAAATTCATTTTAGTTTTGTGGGCAATATCTATGAAACTATGTAATCTATTTTAACTTAACTTTGTATACTGGCAGTGTACAATCATCAAAATTACTACTACAATACTTTTTGTCCTCCATTTATGAAGATCACCACATGAAAATTATGGAGGTTTTATGCCATGTCTTGAGGAACAATCAACCAATTCTCTCCAAATGTTACACTGGAACATAAATAAATTTGTTCCAAATTGTGCACACCATAAATGCTACAGATGGGCCTGTACACTTTCATGATTTAAATGGGTCAGACAATGATGTTCAAAATGGCAGCTTCATAAATCATTAAAGTACATTTGACATATGCATTGATCAATTTAACCAAATTCAACCAAAATTTGTATGTAAACAGTATAAATTAAAATCATTGTATATACAGCCTCTTTTTCTGGCAATTTTGTATCATAGCATCAAATAAGAAAATAAAGTTTTTTATGTCATATCTCAGGGACCAAACAACCGATTTCCATCAAATTCTTCACACAAGTAGCGCTACGGTAGCCCATGTGGCTTTGTCATTTATTTTCAAAATATAGGCCCTGTAAATATTTCAGGTTAGTAAACCCTATTATTCGAAACATTGGACTGATTAAATTCAAAGTTGATGCTCCGAATCTGACCTCCGTAATGCAGTGGATTGCACGCTAGCTTATAGTACGAAGTTTTCTGGGTTCAAGACCCGGGTAAGGCATGTGTGTATTTGTAATTCTCTCACTACAGTTGCATAAGTTTCTGGTTTCATTTCTAAAGTTATTGCTTTCAAAGAGAAGTCAAGTCCTTCCTACCAAGTCAGCTTTAAAGAAATTATTTAAAAATTAATTGCGCCCATGTTGAGGAAAGTAGGCTCGTTAGCCACATCAGCACCTTTCTGCTATGTAAGCAGCACTTCAAATGTTACAAATTATTTGAAGTCTTTGTCAACCTTTACCCATGAGTAAAAACAGCAGACAACATGTGCACTAGGTGTGTTGTAATATTTCTGTTGCATTAAGATGCCTAATGTTTTGTTCACCATTTTTTATTGACTTGTTAGTTTTCTCAAAACACAATTAATTAAATATATCTCAATTTCAAACATTTTGACGCAATTATATGACTTATTTCCATTCTATTCCGTTATTGATGATGAAATTTCAAAACATCTTGCAGCAATTATAACAATTATGAATATATATGTGTACAATAAAATAATGATTATCATTATATATGTCCATTCTTGATGGTGGTGGCTATGTGTCTGTTAAAGGAAAACGTTTGATTCAATTTTCTGTGTCACACTTTTTGTAACCTACGTCCTGTTTGGCTGTCGGCTGACTATGCCACACTCCTCATCCAATCAGCAATGGTGAGACGAGAGCCAATCAGGACACTTTTCATTAATTTCACGTGATTTACAAATTTCAATATTTACTACCCTCTATGGACCAAAATAACATCTAAACCTTTCTCCAAAAATTAAGCAATGCAATATTTGTACCCTGTAAGGGCAAAACGAACAATAACAGTAACAACATTAATAACCTGTAATTCTTAATCTGAAAATTATATTACTGTATTGCCACCACAACCAAATAATCCAAAATCGAAAGACAAAAAATAAAACCTGAAAAAGTGCAACGTTACAACGAGTTCTTTTTTATAATATCCATTTTATAAATGAGTTGCTGAGATGATGTGAACAGAAGTACACTTTTGTTTACCACGTCCACGATCAGGGACACACATATTTAGTTATTCAGATATTTATTCTATGGCCTGCAGCTTACACAACAACATGTTTGTCTGTTATCTTTGACAGTAGTGTCAGGGTAGGAAACCTGCCCAAAGTTATTCTAGGAGCAAAATTGTTTTTAGGTGGGAGTAAAGTACTAGTGTACGCAACTTTGATCAGGGCAGGTTGTCAAGGTATGTTAGTGACATAATTATAAATACATACAAAAGTATTTCTGTTTGAAGCCAATTGCAAATATAAACTAAGGCAATGAAAATCAATCTGATACAGCATTTGTGCATGTAAATTTTCTAAAAATAAATACATGACTTTTTAAAATTTCATGTACATGAGTATGGACACTGTGTTACAGAGGTTGTAGGGGTGAATATAAACATAACCTGTATTTATTGTTGGTAAATATGTTTATTTGTTGTTTCACAATACTTATTTCATCAAATTCTGAATATATTTTTAGAATTGTTTACTGCTGATATTTTTGATATTATAGATTCTGGCAATCTCGCGGAGCTCAGTATATCGGACAATGAAGATGGCGATGATGTGGTGCAAAATACTTGTCTTGGAAGTGATCTTCTAAACAACAACGAAAATAATGAAGAAGAAGAAACTGGTGAAGAAGAGAATGGTGTAGAAGAAGAAGCAACATTTGAAAATGCACAAAAACATTCCTATGCTTTGACGTGAACCACGCGTCCACGAGTTCCTTGTGCCCACTCTGACTGCCACAGTCACAACAACTACACCAGCTACACCGGGTCGCACCAACTACATCAAGCCAAGAGTGCATAGAGCAGGTCGACAAGAACGGAACTTGCACCTTCTTGCTGACAAGGATTACGCAACTCAAGAGACCACCCTACTTATTAATTACCAGAGGTAACTGTTTTAATAAATGGGTAGGCGATCCGAAACTGTGTTTACCCCAAAGCCACAGCCGTTGGGTGCACTGGCAATTGGTCGTTGCGTCGTCGCAACTCGCGCAGCTAAATATGACACAACGCACCACCGGGTGACGTCAACTGGCTTGTAGGCCAAAGTTGAAGTGATAAGTGCTCCAAAGTGTCATCCAGCAGTGTGCAGCATTTTTACAAACATATTAAACACAGTCACAGCATCCACAGCTACAGTCAGGGGTGTATTTTAATGTATTAATAGCAATCAAGCATGGCATTCCACACCCCTTTGCCCAGGTGGACTCGTCCATCCCTTCAGGAGACAGCCACCTGGCAACACTGTAGCCAGTGAAATGCAGACGCGTCATAGCAAGTGAAATGCAAACACTTTTCACAAGAAAACATAATATAGTAATAATGTTAATTTACATAAGAGTAATAATGTTTTCTGAAAGGGAGATTGCCTATAAAGGCCTCCATCATTGTAACATAAAATTTAGTGTGGTGACATTCCCCGTCAACTTCACAAATTCAACCATAACAGACATTTGTTAATAAACGGGGGTGTCACCAATGTGTTTCATTTCATTTATATACTTTTTCACCATTACAATCATATCACAGAGTGCTCATGTTATGTTTCATTATTCGCCGTTTGACTTCGGTTCTGGTCACTCGTGACGCAAACCGAGGCCACTCTGCCAGTTCAACTCAGCACTCGGACCAGACCGGCTGCATTGGTCGCCCGCTCCGCGAGCCCCCTCGGTACCATCATTTAGACTGTAATCACTTCACTGCAATATTAACTTAATCAACCAGAACATTTGATATCTTTATTTTAAGTACCCAGGGGAGAGCCACCCACCGTCTCACCAGAGAGCTTAATGCAATCGCGTATAAACATATTACCACATTACCACATTTCACGCTAAGGTCGCCGGCAGGCCATAAGTGCTGGGTCCATTTTCATGCATTATTCACCTGTAGTAAGAACAGTGAATAAACCGCTTTACCAAGTTAACTGTGTCAAATCATTGTAGGGTACTACACTTTTTTCATAGCATCACCCACAATTTCATAGTATATTTCAGGCGTACGAGACGGCCTACAGTCTCGTCATAAGGTATAAATAGTGCAACAGTAAGTATGTGACGACATCATCAACAAACTAACGGAGATATCCAGGGCCCTGTGGGTTATCGACCAAATGACCCTCATAATTAACTCTCCACTGGGTTATGGCGCCGGGCAATCCAACACTAACCAGCCCTGGGTAACCTCGACGACATCAGCTTACATAACAGAAAAAATAAATATTGTGTGGCAAAAAGTGTGCTGTTCCAACATCCTGTAATTCCAAACGGGTAAAAGAAGTACCTGAAATTTATGAGAATTTATCACTAATCAGATACTTAAAATATTATATTACAGATTCTCTTTGTGATGAACTAGTAACACAGACGAACATTTACGCATTGCAAAAAGGAAGAGAACATTTTAGCTCAACAACGAAACAGGAAATACGAACATTTCTTGGCTTGCACATTCTGATGCGAACACTAAAATACACCAGTGTGCGGATGTATTGGGAAAATGCCCTAAAAAACCTTCATTTTCACTGAAAACAGTTAGACCAATATTTGAGTGCATCCGTTCTCTGTGCAAAACACTTCAGTTAGAAGACTGTGTTTGCATTGATGAGCAGATTGTACCGTTTCGTGGCCAACTGGGAATCAAACAGTATGTTCGTGGAAAACACTGCCCATGGGGTGTCAAGATTTTCATGTTATGTGGTCAGAGTGGTTTTCTGTATGATTTTATAATGTACCTGTGAAAACTACAAAATTATAAAAGCCAGTTGTAGTTGTAGACAAATTTTGACAAGGGGCTGCAGTAGTTTTGCACCTTGCAAGTGCTCTTACTAAACCACATCACAAACTTTTTTCGACAAATATTTTACAAAATACCAGTTACTTCAAGCATTGAAAGACAAAAATACCTCGGCTGCTGGTACAGTCAGAATAAACAGGTTTGCAAACCCACCACTTCTCAAAGATTCTGACTTCAAGAAAAAGGAAAGAGGATATTGTGAAGAAGTTTGTGGCTCGACAATAAACCAGTTACAATGGCATCAAATTTTATTGGTATTGGGAATGCCAACTCAGTAAAATGATGGGATAAGAGAATAGGAAATCGCATGTGCATGCGAAAGTTCGTCGCCCAGAGATTGTGAAGAAATACAATGAATCAATGAGTGGGGTAGACAAGCTTGACTTCCTCATGGCGAAGTACCGGATTTATGTCAAATCCAAGAAGTGGACTCTACGTTTGATGTTTCACGCTATGGAATTGGCTGTGGTTAATTCCTGGCAGGAATATCGACAACATGCACAGCAGCTGAAACTTCCGGCCAAGAATGTAATGAACCTACTGCACTTCTGTCTACACCTTTGGGAGACACTTGTAAAACAGGGAAAAACTACAGAATGACAAAGAGGCCGCCTACGTGCCTCATCACCCCAACAAAAAATTTTGTCCACCGTCTACTTCCTTCAATAAAGTTTGATTTCACTTACCATCTTCCTGAACACTCAAGACAAGTGAATGCAGGAAGATGCAAAAATAAAGTCTGTCATGGTAAGTCACACTGGCACTGTAAGAAGTGCCAGGTGTATCTGTGATTACAGAAAGATCGCAACTGTTTTAGTACTTTTCACACCAAAAATTAATGGGAGAATGGTTCACCATATAGTGCTCTCTATTGTGTTGTATAGAGCATTTTGTTGTCATGTCTGTAATTTTTTTTTTGTGTGAATAATGCGAAGTTGATACTTGATTCGAGATATGCGAGAAGCTTCATAAACATTTTTGATATAAACACTTATTTTCTGTGGTTTTTAAACATTTTTATGATATTGTTTTATAATTTAGCAACATAGTTGTCAGTACCGAATTGTGTATTTCTGTCTAAAAGAAATTGTAAACAAATTTCCCAAATCTTACATTGAGTAATTTTGTCCATGATAGTGGACATAAATGGTTAACTAAGTAAACAAAAATATGAAAAAAATTACATAAGGTCATCTTTGCATAAGAAACAAATGTGCAAACTTTAAAAATTTTCAGGGAAACCTTTCTTAATTCGTGTCTGAAAGGGTTAAAGTAAAGCTGCAATAAGATTCATTCCTTATTTCTTACAGCCAACATAAAAGTGCTAATTTATATGAAAGAAAATCAAGCCTTTACTTTTATCAGATAAAATTTACAATAATATCTCACTAATATAACCTTCAGTCTCATAATGGAGACCTATTTTGACATAATTAACACATAAAATTAGAAAGGTTTTACACAAACATGCAAATAGGTTTGCGTCTCCTATCACTAAGCTTGGCTAAACAAGCCATGCACTGAAAAGATATTTCACAAATCTGTGTACAAGAACATTTCTTCAGAGAGGAAAATTGTCGCTATACATAAATGTGAACAAGCGAAAGAGTGTTGCACTAAGTGCGGTGCATATAATATTATATTGCCAATATATTCACAGAATGTGGATGTCATAACCACATCTAACTTTAATTCAGATGAAGTAATATTATGTCCCCAGCAATTTTCATAAAATTCACAAAAGTAAACTACTCGAAATAAAAAAATATATCCATGCAAAGTCATGACAACTTTTTTATTTCGAGTAGTGTATTATATTACCTTGACAGCAGGCTTTTGATAGCAAAAAAAGTATATTTTTTTAAATTTGCTAAATAAAGTTTAACTTGTATTACATGTGAAGTCATTACAAGCAAATAAAAAAATTACATTCTACAGTTCCTGCAGTCCCACACAAAATCAAAGATTTATGGTCTTTAGAACACACAAACAATAAAAACTTCCTTGCTTGGATGCCATTTACACTAAAAAATAATGCTATTAGTTAACTCAGGAGATCTACAAAATCACAAAGAGAAAGTTTTAGAATTTTATTTTTAACTGAATATTTGAAACTCATGCAAAATTTTCATCTGCGGAAGTCCTTACTTTTTGCAGAATAACTTTGGCTAAGCAAATTGCAAGATGAATCAGGGCAACAGTACGTTTAATATTTCCTTGGTTCATGTTTTGTAAATGGTTAAATTCATTTCCTTAGTGTATTCCTACAAACAGGAAACAGTAAAATTATGTTTATGTGTGATTACTCGGAAACTGTACAATTTAAGTTTTTAAATTTATTGGAAATGACATTAAATGCAATTTCTACACATGCCACATTATTTGGCAAAACTATAAAACAACTGAAGGGTATAGTTTCGAGTAAAATGCAATTGAAACTATTAACTCTTCCCCTGAACGTGTCTCTTTCGAGGCCTGTTATTTCAAACTCTCATCTCCTTTAACAGTTATGCCTTGGCGCCAACAGTACTGAAAATTCTCTATAACAATGTATAATGGACAATCATCATTTTTTCCCTGTACCCTTCAACTGTTTGCTAGCCAATGCTTTTATTAAACTACGGTCAATTGAAAAATATTTCAACTGGAAAATAACCACGAAGAAACCTAGATAAATATGTAAAAGATAAAAAGATTTTTTACATATGGAGTATGTGGTAGAAACAGCATGCCAACTGCACAGAAACCAACCTCCAAGTTCCAACATTGAACTGCTTTTCTTACCAACATCACTGTTAAACCAATATGGCTTGGACTAGGGTTAACTCATTGTTTTTATATGTCAGTATGCTTGTTCTGATGAAGTTTTAATACACCTGGGATACATTGATGATACACTTTTTCTAAAGGCCATTCTATATGAACGCTAAACGTGCCACTTTAATAACGCCAATGCATGCCTGTAAAGTGGGCATACTGTATGGAACATTTAAAATGTTTCACTTTTGGAGCTGTGATAACATGCTGAAAATGCTGAATAAAATATACACAACTGTTTTGGGCATTGTTAGCATGTTTCTCATTCTCCAGTTGCCAATGGACACCATACAGATTGGTTGTATTGGTACAGTCCTTTTATCAAGAGTACTAACAAAATGTGAAAGTGAAAGAAAAGACAAGGAGAACACACCTTATATTAAACAGCCATCTTGAAACAAGGCAGTTATTTGTGGCGTTTGCAAACCACATAGACACACAAAGTCTTCATACATTCTTTTTACTATGTAAACTTTTCCATATCAAATGTGGCTGAAATTGTGCAGTAAACAAGCCTATTTGACAACAGAAAGGATGCTTCAAAATCCAGCAAATTGCTGCGTTGCTACTGCCTTGAAAGCACCATGAATAGTTTTGCTGGCATTGTTTATGCATTCAGTTGACATCTGGATGCTTAAAATGCTCATATAGATTGAACCATGTGCTGCTACTGATTTACCAGACATTGATGTGGTGCAAATGTTGCCGCTTTTTCAGGGCTCGTATAAAATGGCCCTAATGCAGTGATTATTACAATTCTACCGGAAATTCTGGAACCAATGTTAAGGACACATGCAGAAGATTAAAATCCAGTCTGCCTCATCTTTAGTCTTTGATTTTTTTTGCTGTCCTGTAAATGAGCATCTCTTCAGGAAAGAACCATTGTTGAACTTGAGAAGTCCACCTTGTGCAGTTCAAGATGAGTCTCCAAGGTGGCACTGTGCTTGAACCTGGCCGGGCAGGATCCGCAGCAGTACGGTTTTTCACCAGTGTGGATGAGCGAGTGTCTCTTCAAGGTACAAGCGTGCCTAAACGTAGCGTCACACACATTGCAAACAAAAGGCTTATCACCTGTGTGCATCAGAGCATGTTGCTTCAGCAAGACACTGCTGCCAAACTTGATGGAACACGTTGTGCATGTGAAAGTTTTCGTGATTGTGTGTGTGAGCGTGTGTTGTTTCAGAGAAGACTTTTTCTTAAACTTTTTTGAGCAAATCATGCAGTTAAAACTTTTTTCTTTGCGTTGAAGGTCCTCAGTGATGTTTTCTGGGTTAACTGTGCACAAATGTCTTGTATTACTATTGGAAGTAACATCCTGACTACCTGCAACATTTGTGTCGGGAGTAACAGAACACTCGCTATTGCAATCGGGCATTTTTCCATAATCTTCACTGACTGGAGCCAGTCCCAAGTTCAAGAAACTGTGAGACTCTCCAGCACCAAACGTACACTCGTCGTCTTCTACTAAACTGGGACTCAGTTCCGCAAACGAGGGTGGAGTGCAATCCCCGACACTGATCCCTAAAACCACGAAACAGCAATTATTGTTTACTGGGGTTTACTTAACACAAATGAAAAAGTTTATCAAACCTTAATTACAAGTAAACTTGGAGTCTAAGGCATGGCGCAAAATTTCTGGTTGCCATGTCACTATTGGCAACCAAAAATATTTGGGGCTGGTCACTATTAAATACAGTGAACACATGATTTAATGGACTATAGGGGGGACGGTCTGTCCGCTGTTGATCCTCTGGTACTGCTGAGTGAAATGCATACAGTTAGTAAAGGTAAGCCTGAAAAACCAGCATATTGAGACATCCATTATGTCCTTTTGAGCTCTGTAACATTACGTACTATCTCTTATTTTTAACATCTATNCCTTTTGAGCTCTGTAACATTACGTACTATCTCTTATTTTTAACATCTATAATCAGAGAATGTGCCTTCCTATTTCTATGCATTAGTACACGCTGTGACAGATGAGGCATTTACAGAATCATAAATTTAAAGTAGTGGTGACCTAAGATTTAGTCTGCATTCTGACCTGAAAATGTTATGCCCTGGTGAGTGAAATGAGTGAAGAGATTTGGACGGCTCTTAACAGGAAGGTCTTGAGAGCGGATGGGGGTGATTGCAGTGAGTATGGAGCAGCGCNGGTACTGCTGAGTGAAATGCATACAGTTAGTAAAGGTAAGCCTGAAAAACCAGCATATTGAGACATCCATTATGTCGTTTTGAGCTCTGTAACATTACGTACTATCTCTTATTTTTAACATCTATAATCAGAGAATGTGCCTTCCTATTTCCATGCATTAGTACACGCTGTGACAGATGAGGCATTTACAGAATCATAAATTTAAAGTAGTGGTGACCTAAGATTTAGTCTGCATTCTGACCTGAAAATTTTATGCCCTGGTGAGTGAAATGAGTANCTGAAAATTTTATGCCCTGGTGAGTGAAATGAGTAAAGAGATTTGGACGGCTCTTAACAGGAAGGTCTTGAGAGCGGATGGGGGTGATTGCAGTGAGTATGGAGCAGCGCCGGAATTAAAGGGCGGGGGAAACGGGAGATCCCCGAGAAAAGCTGCCGATCAGCGGCATCATCCGGCACGATCCCCACATGCAAAAATCTGGGAGTGACCCGGCCGGGGATTGAACCCGGTTCGCCTTGGTGGGTGGTGAACAGGCTAACCGCTCAGCCACCACGGCCCCTTATGCCCTGGTCTAAGAGATTTGAATGACTCTGCAAATGGCACACTGGTATCCCACATCAGTGATCCAGGCTCAAGCTTGGTCAATCAGAATCCAGAAGATTTTCACATGCTGGTGATGTGGCAGATGTCAATGACCAATGGGTTTTCTCAGGTCATTTCACATTGCAACAATTCTGTCTCATTACACTCACTTTCCAAGCTGGCCAGTAAACAACAGGTGTACGACTAAGGTAGGGTAGTCTCTGCTTGTCTTACCCATGTTGAACCTGCCCCAAACTCAGGAACACCGTAAATATTACACATCAACAACTGTTTCATGAAACTTTCTATTCTATCATATAATTAAAAAAAAAATCACTAGGTACACAAAATTACTTTTCCAAGGGGAAATACATACAGTAACAGCAATTAAATAAAGCAAAAAATCATAAAATATTATAATAACCCCAATTAGAAGCAATACACAAAATATCAAGTGAAATGCCCTTATTTTTCCACAACCCTACTAGCCACATACAAATTACAATATTATTAAAAAAATTTAAAGATTATTTTATCACCCATTAAAATGAATGCTATTTATTTAATCTGCTGACTGCTGTGTAATTAATGAAGCATAGAAACAAAAGAAAATGTACAGTTATGGCCAACCAAAGCCCATCACAAGCATTTGATTGAAAACAGCAATAAACGTGTGTGAAAAGTCCAAGTAATAACAAGCAGTACATGAACACCAACTGCAGTGAAAGTGTGAGATAGGACCACTGTGAGCAGACCAAACAAGTAATAACAGCTCAGTTTCAACACTTTCCATCAAATAATAGCACTACAAGGTAGGGTATAAATTAGAGAAGTTAGCTGGGGAAATCTTAATTTTACATTATAGTTTCCATGTCCTGTATTTTAATAATACTATCATTGTACTAGTTTATTATCAATTTGATTCTCAATTCCATTTTGAGCATATTCAGAATTGCTACACCGTATATAACACGTATTTTATTTGGGTTATAATAAAACACACAATTACACTTGAAAAGAATTTAGGTTTAAAAGTTTTGAAATAAGGAAAATGCAGTGAAACCTCTAATACAAACCTCAAAGTACCTGAACTTTTACTGTTTGTAATAATGAGGTTTGTATCAACACATGTTTGCAATAANCTAATACAAACCTCAAAGTACCTGAACTTTTACTGTTTGTAATAATGAGGTTTGTATCAACACATGTTTGCAATAATCAGAAAAAATCTAAAAATACTAAAATAATGTATCTGTGATTCAGCATATTTGAAAATAAGATATTCTTACCACCACCGACATTACACTGTAATACAAGTTAATTAACATTAACTTTTTTTATTAAGGAAACAAATTAACATTAAATTTCCTATCTTCCACCAAAGAGGAAAGAAGACAATTTTATATTAATGAGAACTTTGTAATAATGGGGTTTTTATTAATGAGGCTCCACTGTACTAAATCACAGAGAAAAACTACAACATAAAGTTAATCTTGTTTGTAAGCTTATTAAACCTAACCTGCGATGGAGTAAGCAAAACAAATACACAAAACTACATTACTTAAATGTTTAACAGAAACTTCCAACTGAGACATTTTCACCACTATATAACATAATCTACAGGATGACATAACGTTCAAAGCACCTCAACTGATGTTGTCTCCATCAGAACTACCTTGCTATGGCCAGTCAATACAGAAACTGCCAGTAATAATGAGTTGGCACATGAAAAAATCACGGCACATGGAAAAGTCGACAGTGTGAAGTGGAATGGAAAGATTAGCGCAACTCTTAAAAATGAGGGTGAAACAGGGCAGTAATGAAAAAGCACCAGAATGCAAGGGCAGGGGAAATGGAAGATCCCTGACAAAAACCAGCTGACCATCGACATCGTCCGGCACAACTCCCACTTGCAAAAATCTGGGAGCAACTCCCCCAGGAATTGAACCTGGTTCACCTTGGTGGGAGGTGAGTGCCTTAGCCGCTACACCACCGTGGCCCCGACAGTAGGCAGTGTGGGTACGAGAGAGATCTGGGCAGCACTCGACAGCCGAGGTCTTCAGGGGGTGAAGTGAGGTGGAGAAATGGAGCATCAACAGAATGTGACGCTGCAGAAAATAAGAGTACCCGAAGAAAACCCAATGACAACATTCACCAAGTTTCCCTCATGCAAAAGTTTGGAAGGACCTCACAGGCAATCAAATCCTCTCCATCGTGGTGGGAAGTAAGCGATCTGACCACACCACCAGCCATGTTCCCCACACACAAAAATTGGGAGCGACCTTACCAAGAATCAGCTGCAGTTCACGGTGAAAAGCAAGTAAAAATACAGTGCCACACTTTTTCAAGAGGGTACAGTATCAAATATCTTAAATGAATACATTTTTTCACAAACACACAATATATTCCAAGGGAGTGTTAAAATGGCCACCCAAACTTAAACTATTTTACAGCTTCACGGTTGTTATTTTCTAACTGGTAACCGCAGAGAAGGAATAAGTGATCGCAACTGTGTGGGCGACGACAGAACAGCAGCATTCCAAAAACACAATACCAACTTTAGGAAATGCACCAAGCAATGGTCNACTGTGTGGGCGACGACAGAACAGCAGCATTCCAAAAACACAATACCAACTTTAGGAAATGCACCAAGCAATGGTCGCTAACTTGTTGACCAGTAAAACAAAAACAATGTCTGCACTTCAGGCTGCAGGAAAAAATCTGAATGTCCACGCTAGCTGGTATTGATCCATTTTCAAATCACACACTTAGCATGGAATATTTTTGTACAATTATCAACATTTCCTATAATAATGTAAAAAAATAAGTAAACATTTCTCTCCAAAAATAGCACAAGTCATTTAGCTCACTTACAAATAATATAAGTACCAATTAATTCACATACCATTATCTTCCCTTAAATGATACTGCTACGTTCAGTCAACGAAGAATCAAGTTCAAGTTCCTTCTGTAAATTATCTTGCTCACACTGAAAATTTCCACAAAACTGGGCAATTTTAAACATAACGTAAGAATTATATTAAGTTACTTGTGNAATTTTAAACATAACGTAAGAATTATATTAAGTTACTTGTGCACTGCAGTCATTAGCATAAGGATTTTTTTTGATATGGCTTAATGTTTTATCGACAATAGGGTTATTAGCAATAGAACGATCAGTAGCAGAGAGGCAATCAGCCATAACCTGTGTTAAAGGACCATTCCAGCATCCACCCGGAATTATTTTGGAATACCATTGAGTGAAATNAAATCAGCCATAACCTGTGTTAAAGGACCATTCCAGCATCCACCCGGAATTATTTTGGAATACCATTGAGTGAAATGGAACAAATGATAGGGTCCTCTGGAACGCAATCTCAATATGTTACCGGCGCACTACGTTGCTCGGTTCTGAATAATGTAATGAAAACTGCCACATACTCCCTATAAGCGTAGACATGGCCACATGATACAGCAGCAAATTACAAATGTGGACATCCAACAGCAAGCAGGCATACATCAATCACCTCGTGCAGCCAACTTAAATAGACGTACCGGATGGTCGCCAACTACCATCTCTAACGAGGTAGTATTATGAGTCCGTGGTCATCATATCGTCAGCATGCTGGCCACAGATCCTGGCAACCTGGCTTCAAATTGTAGCGGACACGGGTCTGGATGCCCACACATCGGAGTGGAGAGGTTGGGGCAGCTCTTAACTGGGTCTTGAGAGCCGATGAAGGTGAGTATGAAGCAGCGATGGAATGTAAGATTGGGGGAAATAGGATATCACCACGAATACCCGCCGACTAGCAGCATTGTCTGGCACGATTCCCACATGCAAAAATCTGGGACCTGCCCCGCAGAGTATCGAAACAGGTTCTCCTTGGCGGGAGGCAAGTACTCTAGGGCGCTGCGACAACCGCAGCCCTGATCCACGTATGGGGAACATTGGAGACATTGTAGTTGTTGGAAACTGCTATGTGGATTTCTGAAAGTACTCTTGTATCCTTTGTTAAAGATCCATTTTAACGTGTTGCCCTACGTCACAGCTGAGGTATGATAATCAGCTATGGTTTTATCAGAATTTTATCACCTGGTGGCTGTAACCACACCCTCAATTAATAACAGAGAGCCAAAAAAACAGTAAATCATAATATAGTTTTTTCTGCTATTATAGTGCATTCTGATGGCACAGACATATTTCATTATGTGATACTAGCATGACACTTGGTACAAAAATTATGAACATAATATAAATTTAAAAAAATACTAGAGACAAGTTGAGTCTTTCCTTCTGGGAGGGGGAAAGGTATACTTGGTAGACAAAAAAAAGTGCTTTCTAATCTAATTAACTGAAGTACTTGAAATTATTTTGACTGTATTTGTCTACATGATATGTCCCTGTAGCAGACAATGACTGTAAACAAAATAATGAATACCAGGCATGTTTTGACAATAGCAATTAGGCCTACTGTAAAAACAGTTATGTAGCTACAGCAGTGTCTGTACAATGTTTCAAGTAGACAAGCAGATTGTGGATGTACAGTACTGAAACCAACTGTAGTTATGTTGTAATGTTGCAGTTTTCCAGGTATTATATTTATCTTTAGTTGCAGATTATTTGGTTATGGTGACTATCAAAGAACCTAATTTTCAAATTAAGATGTATTATATGATGTAAGCGAAGTGCAACATAATTTTGGTTATGTCACGAGTTTGTTGATGTAGAGATAATTTAGAGGTTATTGCTGTTATTATTAATATTCCTTTGTCCTGAGAGGGTATAAAGTATTGCAAATTTTTAATCACGTAAAATTAAAGAAAAGTGTACTGATTTTGGTTCTCGTCTCATCATTGCTGGTTGGAGGAGAAATGTGGCATGGTCAGATGACAGCCAATCAGAGNTACTGATTTTGGTTCTCGTCTCATCATTGCTGGTTGGAGGAGAAATGTGGCATGGTCAGATGACAGCCAATCAGAGCGCAAATAACCAAAAGTATGATGCTGAAGTTTGAATCAACCTTTTTCTGCAACAAATATAGTCACCACCGCCGAACACAGATACATATGGGTGATGAAGTAAAAAATGATAAAATAATTAATATGTTGACATAATTACTATAACTACTACAATATGTTATAAATTGTGTTTCATCGATAATGGAAATATATTAATAATTGTCTAATTTGTTGTTGAAGAAGAAGAATGAGTTTATTTAATTTTGTTTTGAGAAAACAAACGAAGGATCTTTGTCTAATTTGTTGGAGAAGAAGAATGAATCAATAAAAATGGAAAATAGAATTTCCTTTCTATTTATATTGAAATGTTATAACTGGTGACCTAAACGTGAGGCTGAAGAAAGAACTTTGGGAACTACAGTCTTTGGAAGCTGTGCACTTTGGCAGAGGGAAGAACCACGCTCGAGAAAGATATCTTGCTCAATTTTGAAACTACGGGAGAGCGGACATGTGGTGCCCTGAGGGACGCACATTACAGTACCATCGATATAACATCTAAAATATGTCTGCAGATGCTGTAAGCAGTTTTCCAAACCTAGGGGCATCGTAGGATCAACTCTCCATGAACCGCAAGGGCTAGAGGAAGACATATTTTTTTGTATTTACCGGTTTAGAAAAAAAAATTGTAAATCTTGGTAAATTGGGTTATTTAAGGTAAGTTTGAATGTTAATGTTGTAGTTGTTTAATTTTGTTAAACAAGAGTGGCAGTGAAGGACAAAACAAATCTGTGGAGTTTGGAGACACTGTAATTCCGGAGACTACAGTAGAGAGGCAAACGCCAAGTTTGGAGCAAATGTTTAGGTTGTTATTAGAAAAAATAGAAGCCATACAGAAAGAAATGCAAAAGAGTAGCAAAATAATACAAATATAAATGCAAAAGGGTTTGATAATTTTGAAAGAAATTGGATGGATTTGAACAAAATCATAAAGAATTGCAACAAAAATTTAATTACACACAGGGCGAACAACATAATGGGGTTAAAATAAATGAACAAGAGAGAGAGAGAGAGAGGACATGTAAACAACAGGGTGATGTAATATGCAAACAGGGTTATGTAGCACTAGATGATCAGTGTATCTTGTATTCAAATGAGAGTTGTTTTTGAAAAAGTAGTACAAAAAATTTTTTGGAAATAATAGGGGAACAATACAATGCATGAACAAATGTGAAGGAAGGTTGAAATCGTTGGGGGGGAAGGGGTCAAATGAACAACAACAATTCACAAATAGCGCAAAATGTAAGAAAATGGTAAGGGCAAACTCTGAATATACACACAAGGTGAGAAGAGCAGTAAGGAAAAATAAAACAAAGAAAAAAATCACTGGGGGGTTAAACAAACAACAAATAAAAACCTTCAAAACTAAGGTAATATGGAAGAAAATAGGATGGGCAAATTTTGTTGAGGCACACGAAGACAGAAAAAAAAATAATAATAAGGAGGGGTAAAGTTAAGTCAGGAGAGAAAAGAAAAAAATTGAAGTACTATATGAAGAAGGTAGTGAGGAAAAAAGGAAGGAAAAGGGGACACAAAGTGAGAATGGTAGGAAGTAAAAAATAATCTATATATATAAAAATGTCGTGTCTGTTTGTTCGGACGCGTATAACTCCCAAAAAAATCAACCAATTTTCATTCTGTTTCTTATAAATCTTCCTTTTGTTCCCATGAGTGTTTGTACACCTTTCTTTTTTATCTGTATTACCTGCAAAGGTACTAAAATCTGCAAAAAGCTCATTTTTACCATGCTTTCACGTCAGGAAGCGCCTTTGTTGACAGCTGTCTGTTTGAACATTTCAGTTTGTTGTTCTCAATGTTTTTTTT
>NQII01002260.1:196155-300956 GCA_002778355.1 Clitarchus hookeri | reverse complement strand
GCCAGAATCTCTGATCAACGTTGCGACGTTTGCGAGCAAGGCGAGCGCGTGCCGCTGCTTCAGATGAACGTAGTCAAGAATTAAGATATAAAGTAACAATCAGTAAGAGCTGAACGACGCCTAGATACATCATCAAGGGAAGTCCGTTATTATAGTCGCCTAGCTTTCCGGTACGACCCAAATGAAGATTACAGTACAAAATCTCATGAAGTCATCGGTGCTATGGATGAAGTATATCCTCATTGCAAAGCATTGAAATTCCATGCTGAAACGAAAGGCATGTGTTGCGCCGGCGGGAAAGTTCAACTGCCTAAACTTGCCGACCCACCAGAGCCATTGAAAAGCCTCAATGGCAGTCATTGCAAATGTGCGGAATAGATTTAGAAACAGAATGTTTTTTGCACGGCCAATTGCATGTGTCGTGTTCTAGAGTAGGAAAACCACGCAACTTATTTATACGCGCGGAAGATGGTAAAACTAAAAACATTGTATACAAACAAGTACTTCAAAAATAAAGATTTTGAAAATACATATACTTCTTTCAATTAATTTCACACAAATGAATAGAACCAAAATCTTTCATGTCACAGCAACGCGTGGCAGGGTAAGCCAGTAATTACTAAAGACAAACAGTATGCAAATTATGATAGTAAAATAAGTATAATTTTGTTTACATTTTCTTGTAAAATAATAATGTAATAGAGGTAATGGTTTTATAAAAGGAAAAAGATGTAAAATAACAATGTAACAGAGTTAATTTTTAGTTAAGGAAATATTTTATTGTACATACCCTTAAGAAATGTTTCAAGTCAGGAAGACAACGGCCTAAAAAAAAATTTAAATTATAGTATGTACATATCGACGGTGGAAAGGAAAAAATTACCAAGCGACATGTAGCCAACTTTACAGGAGAACCAATTTAAGGTTATAATAAAAGAAAATAATTGATATAATCTCCTATTTATTATATTGGCGTGATTCCTACTTAGTGTGAAAGCTGTTTAGACCCTTTATTAACTGCCAGATAGATTCTCGTTCCGCTTGCTATTTAAGACGTTAGTGTGCCTAGTAATATTTTAATCAGAATCACAAACAGGAAAAAATTACGAACCGACAAGCGACTCTTACTATCAGAATAGGAAAACAGCCCCATATAGATATTTGTACAAACTTTGAGTGCGGAAAAAAGGCCTAAACACGTATCTACAATCAGGGTTACATTGCTTAATGCTTCATGATTAAATAGTGTTCATCTGGGACTTTATAACCAAGGTATGAATTATAGTTAGGTCTTGACCTAAATAATTCATACCAAGCGGTAAACCAGCGGGGCACGCGTGTTGACTAAACGACGTTTTGTCACACACTGGTTTTTTTGTTTCCAAGAGCCACTCCAAGACCACTTTGCAGCATGGTCAAACGACAATGCAAGATATGCGCGGATGGCTCAATCTCCGCTTTAATTCAAATTTCATCACGCAAAATATATCTAAGCGCCACACATAATATAGAAAATNTCCGCTTTAATTCAAATTTCATCACGCAAAAGATATCTAAGCGCCACACATAATATAGAAAATGGCAGGTCATAATTCCCTAAGCAACAAAAATAATCTCTTTTAAATTAAGGAAAAAAATTACTAAACGACACATTTTCGTAAATGAGACCTCGTATAAAATATCTAAATGCCCAATGGCAAATATTTAAGGTAAGGTAAAAAGGGCTGAAGTCAGAAAAAGAATCTATTTTCGAGAGGGCAAATTTAGCTAACTAAATTATTATTTTCGTAATATCAGGAAAAAGAGACTAAAAGCCACAATAGTTTAAATGAAAAGCATGTACAATTTACTAAGTACAGAAACAGTTTATAAAAACGTCCCAAATGTAATATTTTTAAAATCCTCAACATTTTTGTCGCTTGGTGGTTGCCGAAAACTGTAAATAATCAACAAAATACTAAATATTTTAGTGACAGCAAAAACTATCACAGAAGCTTAAGAGTAGGACTCATCGATACAGAATTTTTTTTCGATTCCAATGATGTATATAACTCAATATCGGCCAAATTGTTGATTGGTAATTTTTTCCTTTCCACCGTCGATATGTAATTTTAATACTATAAAAGAAAAAAAATAGTTATTATAATTGTAATGCTAATTTTATTTGAGTAACAAAGTTGGGTAAAACACCCAGGAATTAAATNCGATATGTAATTTTAATACTATAAAAGAAAAAAAATAGTTATTATAATTGTAATGCTAATTTTATTTGAGTAACAAATGAAACAGGAGCAAGTTGGGTAAAACACCCAGGAATTAAAAACAATAATGAGAAAAAGAATTGTTTTCAGACAAAAGTAAAAGATAATTATATTTTAATTGTATTAATGTAAATTAAATTGTTTGTATGTTATATAAAATACGGAGAAATAGAAAGGTTATGTAAAATTGAATCGTTAAGAACAGATAAGTTGTTTTCTTGTGAGGAAAAAAGTATGTAAATTGCTGAGAAAAAAGGATTTTTGAGGAGTATTATAGATGAAAAGAAGAGGAAAATAAATAAATAAGTCATAATGAAAATATTGTAAGCCAATTTTTTTGTTTTTATTTTTACGTGCTAGTGTAATGTTTTAACATATATTGAATGATTGTAAATTTTCTGGAAATGAAGTGTAAAAAACATGTTGCAGCAATTATAGTAAATCAACGTTTAGGTTTGTATTAGTTTGTAACATATTTATCAACATTTTTTCCAAACCGAAGAGGGGTTATGTAATATTGCGGTTTTCCAGGTATTATATTTGTCTGTAGTTGCAGATTATTTGGTTATGGTAACTATTAAATAACATAATTTTCAAATTAAGATTTATTATAATGTAAGCAAAGTGCAATGTAATTTTGGTTTTTGTTGCTGTAGAGATAATTTAGAGGTTATTGCCGTTATTATTAATATTCATTTGTCCTTGGAGGAAATCAAGTATTGCTGCTGTTGTTTTTATTCATTTGTATTTAGAGGGTATAAAGTATTCCAAATTTTCAATCACGTAAAATTAAAGAAAAGTGTACTGATTGGCTCTTGTCTTGTCATTGCTGGTTGGAGGAGCAATGTGGCATGGTCAGATGACAGCCAATAAGACAGCAAATAACCAAAAGTATGATGCTGAAGTTCGAATCAAACTTTTTTCTGTAACAATATAGTCCCCACCGCCGAGCACAGATGAGTGTGGGTGATGAAATAAAAAATGATGAAATAATGAATAATATTTTGACGTAACTACTATAACTGCTACAATCTGTTTTAAATTGTGTTTCATCAATAATGGAAATATATCAATAATTGTCTAATTAGTTGCAGAAGAAGAACGAGATTTTAAATTTTGTTGTGAGAATACAAATGGATGATCTTTGTGTAATTTTTTGGAGAAAAACAAATCAATAAAAATGGAAAACAGAATTTCGGCCTTCTATTTATACTGAAATGTTACAATGTCAATGTTTTATTTACTTGCTTAGTCCTGACTAGTCAAAGGGGCTATGCGCTATTTTCTGGGAAAATGAGTTATTGCGGTACATTTCTGCTACTGTCTACTACCTTTACACCTACAAAGAGGCTATCAACCATGTCCCTTCTAAGTGGTTTCTACAGCTGGTGTCAAGTTCAAAGCCTGCCTGTGGCAGTTCAACAGTGCTAAGTGCACATCACCAGTACTTCCTTTTCTATGGTCACGAAAAATGTCTTGTGTGTTTGTGTCATGCTAGTCAGTGGCTATACAAATATGGAAAATAATACAAAAAAATGGTGAAGAAAAAAAAATGGAAGAATAATGGGCAATCTTACATAACAAGAAAGAAAACTAAAGTTGCAGCAAAAAAGCCACCATCTTCTGAGGTACATACATGTTGCATGTGGTAACACAACCCAAATGAAAGCTCACCGAGACAGTGTTTGAATTGGCACTTATAGTTTACTAAACGGTCACGTAACCCAAATTAATAAACTAAAATGGTAACATATTTGGTATTATAGTAATTAGTTTTTAGTATCTAACAAATCATGCTAAAATACTAAATCACTAAATTGTAACCATCAGCGAACAAGTGACTGTCGAAAGCGTCCNTATCTAACAAATCATGCTAAAATACTAAATCACTAAATTGTAACCATCAGCGAACAAGTGACTGTCGAAAGCGTCCGAATTGAACGTAATAAAATACTAAAGTACTACTACATCAAATGGTTAATTCGAACACAACCTGACATTCCATGTTTTAATATAGGCCTAGCAATTATATCACATGTAGCTGACGGCTTACACACTAATTTGTAATCTATTAGTCTATTGTCCATAGTTAAAAATTAATATTTGTTTATATTGAAACACACTAATGAGTGATACCTAACAGTTATTATTTTATCTTTTCACCGGGTCTACCACTGCAAACTGAAATGGAACAAGATTGGAAACAAATTGAAGAACAAACGTTTTTGCAAGTACCACAAAGAAGACAAGACTACTCAGGTAATATACCTAACGGGACTGATATCGATAGGAAACGTAGGTAGACGTCGATCAAGGAGCCAGCCAGATGTAAGTCGTCGCCAGTGTACAGCGCGGTATGTTGTGCCTAATGGGAAAGGTGAACTAATAGGAGTGTGTAAACAAACCTTTATGGACATTTTTGCGGTAGGAAAAAAACAGGTAGAGATTTTGATATCAAAATTGAAGTCGGGAGAACTTACATATACCGATGATACGCATTGCAGTATACCACCAAAGTATGGTGAAAAAGATCGCAAAAACGTACGAGAACACACCAGCTCCATACCTACAGATGTAAGTAACTACTCTCTGGCAAAGTCTGCCAAGGTATATTTTAGCTCAGACTTACATTGAAAGATTGTACACAGCATTTAAGGAGAGGTACCCTGAAAGTAGTGAGAGTGCAAGGTTCTACAGAAGGGTATTTTTGAAAGACTTTCCAAACTTATCTCTTTGTAGGCGTAGAACAGATACATGCAAGGTATGTGACAGATTGAATTGTTTAATACGAGGATCATCCAACCCACATACCTCTCAAATGGCTCTGAAGTTGCAACACAGAAAAGCTGAGTGTGCCTTGAATGCCTTGCGGCAAGATACTGCAGCTTCTCGAATGCCTAATAACCAGGTCACTAGCTTATGAATAGACTTGCAACAGGTAATTTTATCCCTTCCTTGACCTATTCAGAAATGTTCTACAGCCACCAACCGAGCTGTTATAATTTCTATGTTTGTTTGAGTGACTTACACAATTCCTTTACGTGTCTTTGGCATGAAGCCATTTCGGGATGTCGTGGGGATGAAATAGCTTTGTGTTTATTGAAAATATTGAACTTGGGTATAACACACACAGTAAACTTCATTATCTGAAGAGGTAACTGTACAGACCAGAATAAGAACAGATTGATGATCTTTCTTTATGTTTTTTTTTAGTGTCCCTGAGAATATTTAAATGTATTGAACACAAATATTTAATGTCTGGACATAGTTTCCTACAATGTAATAGGGACTTCCCAGTTATTGAGAAACATAAATGTGCATTAAAGGCCTACACAATTTCAGATCCTAAGGATGTTATAACTTCAGCTACGACAACCAAACCATTCAAAGTAGTCAACATGAATAAGGAGAACTTCTTTGACACACACAACAGCAGATGCACTTATAAACATATTGAAGCTTCGTATAAGTAAAGTCATGTGGTTATGTGTAGATTGTGAGCACCCAGGTCTTGTATGTACTAAAGAAACATTTAATCCTGTAGAAGACTAGAAAGTGGTCCCCATACATAAAAAGGGGAAATTGTATGCTGATGTAGTGGTTGCAACATTGTGTATTCTTAAGAAATCTACCAACATAAAAAACGAAAATTAAAAAAAAAACTTTGAATCCACGATGGAGTAGAACATTTCACCTGCAAAAACAAATATTTAAAGGTGCAGCAAATTAATCATATGTAAATGTGGTTTTCAATGTGCCCTTTTAACATAGGATTGTCAGTTATATATAATTTGTAAATACTATTTGCTGCAATGTTACTTTCACTTAATTAAACAAGTACGTGAGATATGAATAACATTTGTTAATGTGTACTATATATTACTATTCAGTATTGGCATTTCATCTGTTAAATGTTGTAAGATTACATTAGCCCTTTTGATGATATTTCCTTGTGACTCTCAGCGCCATAAAGCGAAGTATGTTTGTTTGTCACTTAGCACCTTTGTAACGGAAGTGTGGTTGGCCTTTACCTCTTTTCAGAAAATACAAAAAATAACTGTGCATTTCTATTTACTCAATTGTTGTATGCCACTGAAAATCACTACGATGTGTCAAAAGGTAATAAAGATTATATCCCCCAAACTCATAACAAAAAAANTTGTATGCCACTGAAAATCACTACGATGTGTCAAAAGGTAATAAAGATTATATCCCCCAAACTCATAACAAAAAAACAATGTTTGTGTAACATTTTGTGATGTTTTTCTTGAATAACTCAACATTTTCATTTTGGCACACAGCACCTTTGCCATGCCAGGTCTTCAATTCTCTAACAGTAACTTCCTTCAATTTTTTTTTTAATTTCTTAATGAATATATAAGCAATTAAAAATGCTGAAACTGTGAAAATAATAACTGCTACACATGGTGACACANTTGTATGCCACTGAAAATCACTACGATGTGTCAAAAGGTAATAAAGATTATATCCCCCAAACTCATAACAAAAAAAAAAAATGTTTGTGTAACATTTTGTGATGTTTTTCTTGAATAACTCAACATTTTCATTTTGGCACACAGCACCTTTGCCATGCCAGGTCTTCAATTCTCTAACAGTAACTTCCTTCAATTTTTTTTTTAATTTCTTAATGAATATATAAGCAATTAAAAATGCTGAAACTGTGAAAATAATAACTGCTACACATGGTGACACACTAGCAACAACTCCTCCTGTTACTGACTACCAGGACATGTGTGATATGCCAAGAAAATAACAAAATGGCATTTGTTAATGCTACAGAGAATGGCCTGAAAACCCTCGGTGAACATTTAATATCCTTTGCAGAGCTTAGTGCTCTTCTGAAATCAGTTTGTTTCTCTCTCATGTACGATGGTGGCGGCACTGTGCAGGCACTAATTTCTCATTGAGCCAAATTTCACAAAAATTGTTGAAGCAAGTATGACCAACAAAAACTTGAGCACCTTAATACGATAAGTGATAGTGGGAGGAAGAAAGATAAATCACATATTTCAATGACGTGGGATATCAGAATAATATCACTGGCTCTTTCCGTAGGCGTACGGGATACTTGCTCATTTTGCAACGAAGGTAATGAAAAATACACTCCTCTTCCCTCACACTTTGGAAATAGGTTCTACAATAATATTTTGGCAAATGAATTTCAAGATTACATAATTATTATGAAACTGTCATTCCCCGGTTTGGTAGCTTTGGAGACGAAATATCACAATTTATGAACACACAGCAAGAAAAAATAATGGCAATTCAAGTAACAATATGGCATGTGGACTTGTGTACTTTTTGTTATGTTATGTGGACGTGTATACTTTACTGTTAAGTAAAGTATGTGTGTGTGTGGGTTATGAGCCACTAATCTGAATTACATTGGTGGGTATAACAATGTATACATGTAAGAGTTGCCTTTAGAAGGATAACATCTGCAGATGAAGCAAACTTGTAGCAACCATGTCGGCAAAGCTAGCCGCAGTATAACCACTAGTAATCAATTCAGAAGAAATATAAAAGTGATGGTTTAACTGCTAAATAAATTGACATTACTAAGAACAACTTACATAGATCCTTCTTAAGTAAACATAAATCAATAGACTAGACAATACACAACCCTTTCAATTAAATGGCACATTAAACATAGGGCACTGACATAGACGCTTAATAAAATAAGACATTCCACACTCTACAATAACAACTGTTAAAATTTATGTGACACATAAGTAATTTATTATGAGAAAATTAATTTGTCAAAGAGATGCATATATACATTCTGTAAAATAAATCTAAGAAAATATGTTATCTTGATAAAAATTACTTTTGAGTGATGCTGTTTAAAATCACGAAATAGGAAACAGACAAATTCAGAACTTTATCATTTACCTAAAACACCTCTCGCATATTAGGAGTTTAAATAGAAATTGTTGCATTGTAAAGGAAAACCAAACCAAATTTGCAACCAGCTCTTATTCTCCGTTTCACATAACTTCAGTAAATTTGGACAGTTCTCAAAAAGAAGTGCTGCCAAAATGTAACCCTCCACCACAGCTGTTCCATTGGTGAAGAAAAAAATCACTGTAAACAAACTAACTACGAATCCAATGGCCAGCAATTGAAAGACTGACGTCAGTCCAGTACTTAGGTTACTATAGCTGGCTGCCATTCCAAACTGTTTTATTTTTGTTATGGCCACATAATATACTATTTGGGTTCTGTTTATTTTATTGGTAGGGTAGGGAACTTTAGTTTATAGTCTTTTGTGAGATGTGATTGTTTTGCGGTTCTTCTTATGAAAGTAGCAATTGGAACTTACATTGTTTTAATGATGCAGTGTAAAATTTTGTTCGTATGGAAATAACATTAAATTTACTATAACTCTACATTTTTAACTACATCGAAAGAACTAAATGTGATAAAAATGTGTCGCTATTCATACAGATGCAAAAAATACTTAACAAATAAAACTTCAATTTTTTTATATAATGAACTGCACTAAAAGGTCGTTTATTTAGGCTAAGTACATTTGAAAACCCCTCCGCAAGAACAAAACGCAATAAAATGTGTCAGTGTGTACATTGTGCATTTCGCACTTTCCACGTAAAAATCATTAGTGTTTCAATAAAATAACTTACGGTAAAACCAGATTTTTTAAAAAGGACTAATACATTAAAAATATTTTAACAATTTTGGAAAATATTATTTACAACACACACAAACTTACTGTTCACTTCGTAATTCCTAAACATGTTGCGAGCTTTGGATGTTTACTTCACTAAAATCACTAGTCTGCCACTGATACAAAATAATTTATTTGCTGACTTATTCAATTTTAACACAACACTTCTGCTATTTCTTGAAAACTAACAAATTTAAACTTCACAGCGTAAATGCTTTTTCGTTCCCACTTCGCAATAGTTAAAGAAAATGGCCGACCACAGCACACAACAAACCCTTTTACAAAGAGGCAGACACATGTCGATAATTAATTTCACTGAGGAGACTGTTCTAAAAAGGCACCTACGNAACCCTTTTACAAAGAGGCAGACACATGTCGATAATTAATTTCACTGAGGAGACTGTTCTAAAAAGGCACCTACGATGAAATACATTTAATGAAATACGTAAATATAAAAATAATTGACTGCGTGTATAATATTCCGACACCACCAGCAAGTAATTCCCGCATATACATAAATTATGACGGAAGAGAGCCCAATGAGAACGGCATTTCACCGGGTGGATGGAGATCACAGACAAGGGAGATTGGCAGAGACCTTTCACATTACCGTAATATTTCTAAATGTTTTTAAAGCCCTTGCTCTATAACTCAAAAAGATTGTTCATTAGTCTATGAGCATAATTTTATCAATTAATGTTGTAATCATCATAAAATTTCTACATTATAATATTTAATGCAGAATACTATTTTCTTCTACAATTATTGCAAAGACCTCCAACATAATAACACGCATCCTGCAACAACCATCAGCTGACACAGTACTTTACAAATGGGGGCGTTTACTGTTTACATGCTGTGCCGGTTGGTCACAATGTCTGTCAAATTTTACTAAAGTTATATGAAACAGAGAATATCAAAGTTTTTAGGAAGCTTTGCCAGTAGATAAAAGAATAACTTGATATTGCTACTAAAATGTTCGAATGAAGATGAACACAATTTGCAATTATCTTCTTCCAAAATGAGTTGGTGCGCATAAAGACTGCACATTTTGTTGAGGAGATGAACAAATTTTAGTGACTCTCCAGCCTTACGACTTACAAACAACAGCTAGAGATGGCATCATCTCTGGACGATGGCACCAGCAGTAAAACACTCCAAAAAAAACTGAATCAGGTGTTTTGGGTTTCTTTTTTTTACTTGCCGCTCCTCACTGATTCAAACTAGCACCCCTCCTTAGGTGCTCCCTAGCTTTAAGTTGTGTAGTTATTTTAAAAAATCACAGATCAGCAGAGCATAAATAGAATGGATTGCATATAGTCATGAGTTGCTACAACCAGAAAATTAAACATAAATATACCTTAAATTAAATACAACTTAAGTCAAAACTATAATTGCAGCATAATTTTCTTTGGATAAGTTATTATCAATCATATAACTCAAATGGTGCTAAGCATGGTGCTAAGAGAATAAAATTTCAGATCACAAATTCAACCATACTTACAATAAGACACGATAAATATATGTTAATTTAATAAAAACGTTGAGAGGTGTTTCCTAAATGCCACAATTCTGCCTAATAAATTTGGAGGCTTTAAATTTTATAACTGAAAAATGTAAAGAATTGAAAAAATGTACAGTAATAATTGAAACGAACAAATGTTATTTTCACATGTAATATACATATATATTGTCATACCACACATTTGTAGAACAATACAGTACAGCTCAGCTCTGGCACAGACTTTTTAGCAGACTGAAGAAACACACATGTATAGTGAACACTTCACCAGTATTTAAGTTAACTATTTTTAGTAAACTTAATGGAAAAGAAAATGTGTCGTCTTTGCATCAAAGAACCACACATTCATCGAACAAGACTAAAAAAAATAAACTAGTTTCTTTAGTTCCTGGATTTGCAGCCAGTAAAACAGTACAAGAAGTTTTGTTTTAATTAGAGGAAGCTGTTTGCAATTCTGCATCATTAAATTCAGTGGGTGATGGCATGCGCTTAGCTCATGCAGCAAATATCGTTCGTAGAGATCTGTTTCATGAGCAGCCGAAATTTAGAAGCTCATTTATTAATGATTTTATTCCCCAAAGATGTGCAAGAAAGTCACTGTCATTGCTCTTGCAAATGATAAAATGATACTTGATGGAACNGATTTTATTCCCCAAAGATGTGCAAGAAAGTCACTGTCATTGCTCTTGCAAATGATAAAATGATACTTGATGGAACCGAAAATGCTCAGCAAGTTTTTACTAGTCGATGAAACAAACAGCAACATTTTAGTCTTCTAGTATCTGCAGTATGTAGACTGGACACCAGAGGCAAGCCAGTTGTACTCACTGATGAAGAGCAAGCAGCNGAAGAGCAAGTAAATTGTGCAGGTCCACGCCACTATACGCAGCAGCTCGCTCTGTGTTCATAAGAAGAGGCTGATGCAATCAATCCTCCTCCTCCTCCTCAAGAGTTGTCCAGTCTTACAAACGTTCTTTTAACCACTATTTACCTTGATGTAGTTGTCATTGCTGCATCAACATTGTGAGAAATGAAAAACAGCGTTTGCATGATACATGGATTGAATACAGCATAGGNGTTGTCATTGCTGCATCAACATTGTGAGAAATGAAAAACAGCGTTTGCATGATACATGGATTGAATACAGCATAGGAAAAAAACAAAAGACATTTCTCACTAACCAACTTAGTTGCTAACTTCCCTTGTCTTGTCATTTTTTTGTATATGTACTGGCTGCATTTCATGGAATTGGAAAGAGTAGGACCTGGAATATTTAGAATAAAACAGAGGAAGTGACTGATGTCTTCACTCGCTTATCATCCTGGACTGCAATATTTGGTGGCAACTTCTCTACGACGCAACAGTTTACTGTACTACTGTACGACGTTAGGAGGAATGTTACCGAAGCCAGATGTACAGGCCTACTGTGCAACACAAAAGAACAGATCGGTAGAGAATACTGATACCTCGCACACACAGAAGCTTTGCAAGAACTGAAGGAAGCAACGCTACAAGCAAGTATCTGGACACAGTGTTTGAAACACGAACCTGATGTGCCTGATGCTACTTCCTGGCGATGGAAGCAAACACAATTATGACCTGAACTTGCACCTCTGCAGATGCTACTTCCAGAAGCATCACAAGAATGTTCTCAACTGATTTGTTGTCATTGTAAAACAATGCGTTTTAAAAACTGCAAATGCCGGCAACAAAGTTAGCAATGTACAGTTTTGTACATTAAGCAAAATAAGGAAAAAAAAATTTTTTTCCCTGTGAAACTAATATTGCTTTAGCTAACTGATTTTTAATATGACATTAAACATAAATAATATTAAATAGAAAATTAACATTACACATTACTTATACAATTTTATTTCAACATCTAGGTCCAGACCACATTATGGTAATGGCATGGGGTGAAAGGTCGAAATAATTACAAACACTTTTATAAGAATTTGTTATTATAAGAATAGTATCTCAGTATAACTAAAATTTCTTTTACCTGTTACAAAATGATTGATAATAAAATTACTATCCCCCCCCCCCTCTTTCAGCTTATCCTCTCACTTCCCTCTCCCATAAGGGACAGGGGTTGCATCTCAATGGTTATCGGCTGGTATCATAATTAGCACTATGGGCAGCACATAATTGTCAAAGTAAACACATTAAGTTATTTATATACATATATATATAAAACAATATCTAGCTAAAAAGTTGTTTTCCTGATATACATACAATGTATACCATATGCACAAAATGAACAGCACTTTATTTTGGATCAAAAGTAGCAATGCTGGAGTTGTAAGAATCGTTTTTGCTTAAGAAGTGAAAGTTATAAATGGTGCAACTAAAAGTAAGAAAGTACTTGGTATTTTTTGTGCTTGCAAACCAAATCATTGACTTTACAATTGCTTTTCTAGAAAAATGTCCCTTATATTAAGCTGTTTACAATGCAGTTGCGGTTTCCAGGAACACAGCCCAAGTTAAAACCAGAACCTAACGTGCACACCAATGTACCTTCAAAATCATCATCTGCACTGAAAACAGTGTCCTCTTCCATGTATATATTCCCCACACACGGGTCTTCCACATCGCTCCAGTCTGCCACCGACAAAGTTTCTAGGTCGTCTGTCCGCTCCCCATCCAACTGAAACATTTCACACACCAACCGATTAACAGTGCAGCACCATGTTTCCTAACAGACAAGGATAAGGTTGGATTCCACCCGTAAACAAATCTGCACACCGTTCCCATGTTTAACGCACGGCCAGTACAAATGAGCAGGCTGGTGCTCGGTGCAGCCGGCAGTGAGTGACATTTTCTGAACAAAATAGAAGATGTTATGTAATTTATGTAGTTTCTGCACATAATCCAAATAAACTTCTAACATATATCCATGATGAGAATCATCTTACATATTCAATATATATTTCTGTCAAACAAATAGATTAAATTTTAGATAAATTTAGTTAATTTTCATTGAAATGTACAAACAGAGGCCTTTAGAAATTACATAAAAATATATGATATCCATTAGGTAATAAAATTTTTCTGGGTACCTTCCAAATATTAGGAAAATGTAGTCATTATTGAATGGTGACAAATGATACATTAAGATGTGAATACTGCCATTTTATCAGAATTTTGAAATACAAAATCTTGTTTCTTAGTTATATTGGCTGTCACTGCTTACCATAGTGACAGATCGTAGGCACCTGTGTGAAATAAAATTTTCCTGTCACGATCCCTCAGTGTGAATGTTTGTATGTATTATATTTACACACCAGTTTAAGTTGATTGATGAAATAGGCTGTAACGTTGGCCGCTACAGTTACACCGCGATATTCAACGGCTGAACGTGAGCTGATCGAGTTCTGCCTCCTTGACGAGACTCTGTACAATGGACGCCAATTACATATGAAATAAAGTCAAGTTCCAGAGTATTTATTTTATACTTTTATTTACTATTTTAGTGACACAGTTCACCTAAGAAGTTCAATTATGCAGAGTACGAAACGTTCACAGATAAATAGACATGGGCAGAACAGAGCCACAGTTGTTTACGAATTATTACGTTTCTTACAAACTGGCGCTAAGAAATAAGAAATGTGGCGACCTCCCACACCGGTGGAGAAATAATATAGCATGTTCAAGTTTGCCGATGTGGGGGTTAGCGTCACGCCCGACGCGGCCTAGGCGAGCTTTGTATGACGACTGCCTTCCAACTGACTTCCTCGCCGATTGACCTGAAGTGACTTCAATCCACTGCTTGAAGGGCGACAGGCACACGTGTATTTGTGCTGCCTATCACCCCCCCTCTCCTGAGATAAGGGCCTGGCGTGGGCTGCTGCCACGCACGCTCTCCACGCGTTATCGAAACTGCGTCGTACAAACAAACTGTCGACGCAGTCTGAAAGTTTCTAACTAATGCTGACGCTTACCAAAAACTGAAAACTACGACGTTCGAAACGAAACGACAACCGGACTCCAGATGAACGTACTATCACGGTAAACAAATCACCACGGCTTTAATTTTGAAAAAGATAAAAATATTACGAAGCTTACCAAAGCTAAAGAAAATGAAACAGTGTCCCGGTCCTGAAAATTAAGAATACTGCGTCATTACAAGGATTATAAGTTAATTAGACGTATTCTGAGAAATCTGATACCCCAGTTGTGCAGAACCTGGGTGGGGCGGATAAGAGTGCTAGTGGAGAGGCGACAGAGCACAGTGGAGGGGAAATATGTGAGCCCCAGCAAAACTCATTGGCAATGTCCACAATGTTTCACACACAAAAAAATCTGCCACGAATTGAACCAAAGTTGCTGTCGACAGCATGCTAACCACAAAGCCACTAGAGCACCTGGATTTTACTTTTGAATTTTTTTTAAATACTGAGAGTTGTGCAAATGCGACTCTTTTTATGTTTTAATAACAAAGTGGGTAGTGCTATCCCACAAATATTCAAGATTTCTGGACATGACTCAGTGCTTGAATTTTGCACATCATAGGAATGTTAATGTAACAGAAACTCTCCTTCAGATTCATTAAGAATAACTGTGATGAAATGGCTTCCCTTGGAGCAGCTGTCAATCAGCATGCAGACAACTTGCAAAACACCACAAAAGATCTTCGTAGTTTAAAATATATGCTAAATAAGAAAGCAACAAAATCCCTTATCCATAAAAAGTAGTTTGAAACCGAACATAAAATCCATAGCGGTAGCAGCATAACCACAAACTCGCACGTTTGAGGCACACCTATTAAACATTCAAACAGTAGAAAGAAGAGGTTTGGACTGCTCGTAGCCTAGGAGTCTTGACAGTCAATGAGGTGTGAAGCAAGGTGAGTATNACTGCTCGTAGCATAGGAGTCTTGACAGTCAATGAGGTGTGAAGCAAGGTGAGTATGGAGCAGCACCAGAATGCAAGCACGGGAGAAACGAGAGATACTCAAGAAAACCCACCAACCTGTGGCATTATCCAGCACAATTCCCATGTGCGAAAATCTAGGAGTGACACAGCCAGGAATCGAAACCAGTTCACCTTGGTCGTAGGTGAGCACTATAGCCACTGCAACTCCTTCAAACAGAATAGAAGCAATAATGAAATAGGTAACAAATGAAGAGTAAAAAAAAAATAGCAATAAACTTAAGGAATAGGTGAAACAAAACAAACAACAAAAGATAATAACACTGTTTGTTACNTAGCAGCATAACCACAAACTCGCACGTTTGAGGCACACCTATTAAACATTCAAACAGTAGAAAGAAGAGGTTTGGAATGCTCGTAGCCTAGGAGTCTTGACAGTCAATGAGGTGTGAAGCAAGGTGAGTATGGAGCAGCACCAGAATGCAAGCACGGGAGAAACGAGAGATACTCAAGAAAACCCACCAACCTGTGGCATTATCCAGCACAATTCCCATGTGCGAAAATCTAGGAGTGACACCGCCAGGAATCGAAACCAGTTCACCTTGGTCGTAGGTGAGCACTATAGCCACTGCACCTCCTTCAAACAGAATAGAAGCAATAATGAAATAGGTAACAAATGAAGAGTAAAAAAAAATAGCAATAAACTTAAGGAATAGGTGAAACAAAACAAACAACAAAAGATAATAACACTGTTTGTTACNAAAAAAAAAATAGCAATAAACTTAAGGAATAGGTGAAACAAAACAAACAACAAAAGATAATAACACTGTTTGTTACACACTAAAATTATGGTACCAGAAGACGTGTGGCCGGCAACTTGTTGACAATCTTGCCAAAACATATTGATGCACAAGATACCGGTAAACCTAATGCACTTACAGAAGAAGTTTGTCAAAGCCTTAGAAATGACTCCAATTTGAGACCCAATGACAGTGTAGAAATTATGGCAGGAACAAACAATATGAGAAATCAAAATATGCCTTAAGTGTAACACGCTTATTTAATACAGAGCATCCCCACTAGTCCAGAATGTGATATAATGTGCCGGTAGCCGGTGTCTTCGTCTCTACTTCCTCAGGTGGAACTATTCCCAAAAAGCAGAGACCCCCCACCCCCGGTCGATGGGTAGAAAAAGGAAAATTAAATGGGTCCGCGAAAGCAACTTACAACAGTTCCTCTTTCCTGTGCTATATTTAGGGTCAGAAATATTTTGTTACTTATGTTAACTTCCCCATTAATATCACAAAATACATTATCAACAGACCAAGATGGCCACCAAAGTACAAAAAATAGATATAATACAAATGGATAAATTTTATTTACAAGAAAACCACTTAATTTAATAGTGAATTAATTAAAAATACAATTTTAAAGCCATATGATTACATACAATTGAAAACTCATGTAACTTTGGCTGTAGCATATTAAGGCAGTCCACCCCCCTCCACCCTTCGTCGAACAGAGTTTCGTGCTTAGAGAGTCCCTCTCTGCTTCTCTCCTGCAAGGCAAGAAACCAACCCTTATATTTCTTCCACATCACCCCCTCGGTGACATCACATACATACGCATTCTCCCAGAAGTTCTTGAACACAGCAGGGAAAGAAGGGGGGGCACTATTCATCAAAGCGAGCGGGCCAGCTGGCTGCCAGTATATTACCAGTTCTAGCGCAAACAGCAGCCAGCGTGAGCAGTGGTACAACAGAGTACACACCCAGGTAAGGTCCCATGTCTCCGACGTCGGCAGCAACTCCACATAGTTTTCGTAGACCAGCAATTGTAGGATGTGGTTTTTTTTTAACAGGTGCTCATTGTCGATGTGACACCATCACGATATTCCACACAGACACAACTTGAAATACAAGGTGCATTGAATAACAAAATTCATAAAATCAGCAAGGATACAGAGGCTCTAACAAAAATACAGAACATCCAGCTGATTGGGGTCGGCAGAGGAAACATGCACAGGAATGATCATACCCAGTGTGATTTCCACCTCGGTAAATGTGAGAACGCTTGCCCAGAAAACCTGTCATGCCATTCAAAATATAACTTCAGAACCAACTCTTCTCAAGCCAAAATGCTCATTCTCTTAGTAGAGTCGACACAAAAACAGAAGTGTGAAAAAGAAAAACCTCTATGAGTGGTTAGTGGTTAGCGCAGCTGCGAGAAATAACAGCAATATAATGAAAAACTGCATTCCGAACATGTCCCCATCAGTGCCATCTCAGTCGTCAGTAACAGACTTCTTTCCAAGTCTTGAACGCTCCCACCTCGCCTTTGACCTAGTTACTCAACACGTTGACACTGGAAGACAACTACAGCACTCAGTCGCTAGACATTAGAAATACATAAAGCTTGATTCACGATCACACCAATCACGCCTAAAAAGAGGACAGAACCTATGGTTGTTTACATGTGTTATATCCCCATACTGATCCTTTAATCTTTTTTCTTTTATGTATATATTATTTACTTCTTTTGATGTATAAGCTTTATAAGCTTTACAGGAAAGGTGCAGAGTTGATGTGTCATATATGATTTCACAAGAGAATCCCTAGTGTGTCATCAGCCATGAATGCGCCATAAGCTAACACTGCAAAACACGAGTTGTTTCAGTTGTTGTATGATATGGTGAAACCACATACAGATAGGAGGCCCATGGTCTAGAACATTATAAAAAGACTGATATAAGACTCCTATAGGAGTGACAGAGTAGGAAGAGGTCACTTTGACATCCACATGATCAACTATCGAGAACACTCTTGTATGAACCTCCATCCACTTGGGCTGGTATAAATAGACCTGACCATAGGATTAGGGGACGGACGTTCTTCAGACTGGAAGGAGACTCTGTAGACACTTTAAGTATGTAAAGTATACTTGTAATAAAAACAACTTCAAGTGTACCCATACCATAAAACTTTTTCCAGGGTCTAAGAAATATGCTAGTATTGTTAAAACTGAAATAGAATGTTTCAACTTGCTTTCAACTGCTTCTAGTGGACACAATGTGTAGTAATATTTACATTTCTCAGAATAGAGAGAGTTACCAAAGGTTGCGTGGTGCCAGAGGCACAGACAAACTAGAAATAAGAGCCTTCATAGGACTTCTGTATATAATCGGCACATTCTGTAATTCAAGAAAACATTTGACTCAAATGTGGCATAGCTCGAAAGGTTGTGGAGTAGAGTTGTGTTATCTGGCCATGAACGAAAAAAGGTTTAGATTCCTTCCTAGATGTCTCAGATTTGATGATGTTTGGGATAGACTTCAAACAAAAGAAACTGATAAAACTAGCACAGATCAGAAATGGTTCATTCCAGTACAATTTACCAGATCTGAATTTAAGTGGATGCAGCACCATCTAGAAAAAATTTAAATATATATATATATATATNAGTACAATTTACCAGATCTGAATTTAAGTGGATGCAGCACCATCTAGAAAAAATTTAAATATATATATATATATATTATTCCTACATATATTGAGTAACCAGAAACACATTTGGAATATTTTTATTCATCACCANATATATATATATATATATTATTCCTACATATATTGAGTAACCAGAAACACATTTGGAATATTTTTATTCATCACCATTTACTTACTGGGGTGTTCAGAAAAGGAGATAGTGCTGTGAAAACTGCAGTTGCAAAGGTATGCAATTTTTTTAATTTCTCTGCTTCTATAAAAGTTATCAACTTTAACCAAAAAATTATTTGTTTATCATTGTCTGTACTTTATTTTAATGTATTACAGCAAATGTAGTGACAATTCTGTACTGACAAAAACATTGGAAAAAAATTTTATTTTGCCAAATTTTAATGGTTCCAAAACATTTAATTTTAAATTCACCTGTTTCATTATTTTTGTACTACTTCCTCACATAGAGTAGTGAAGCAAATTCCCTAGAAAGTTTGATCTGAATTTATTTTTCTGACAGGAAAAAGTTTTCAAATTAGTAATCTTGTCAATTTTTAAGTATTTCGAGTTGCTATCTCAAAAAGATGTAAATTATTTTAAAATCGGTAAACTTTTTCATAGGAAGCCTTAGTTACTATAAGCATGATTACCCAATTTCATTGTGGTGTTTTTCCTAGTTTCTACACAAAAAAAAAAACATTTTATTTTCCATTTTTTTCTATTCTGGGTTGTCAGTAGCCGTCAACAGTTGTACCCAATAATAATATATAACTTTGCTGAAGCCAAACTTTATACATTTCAGAACACTACCTCTTAAAATAAAAGTAATTTTAATAGGTAGTTCAAGCTTGACTGTAAAATTATTCCCTACGTTTACTTACAGATCTGTGCACTAATACTTGAAAGTGCTTTGTACAACTCCATTAGTGCGCAGTTACAGGAGTAGCAAGGACCGTAACTTGTTAGCTGGGAGGATGAACGGAATCAGTGAAATACGCTGCTGCAGTCAAGGTCGCAGCCGTAGATAAGACGAGTCGAGACCTGCACACCCAGCGGCGTTGTGCGTGAAGCAGTCCGTGTGTGGGCGTCAGTCTGTTTCCAACTTCCACCAGCCAGTGCACAGTTCTTAGGACAGTAATATGTTGTTCCCAGTACTAGCAGTCTCTCTACTCTGTATGTGAAATATGAGGCGTAGTGTAGGTATTTTACTAAAGTAAGATTGTCATAAGAAAACCTTTTTACCAGCGACAAGAAACACAAAAAGCTTTTGTGAATTTAATGAGAGAGATCAGAGGCTTTCGAAAACGAGAGTTCATTCAAACATTTCGTCTGTGTGTAATTATCATGAAATTAAATATTTGAAGAAAGATAATATGACATTTGGTGTCAAATGTTCAGATCCATTCAAATTCCATAAACAAACAATTAAAAAGAGTTTACGAGAAATATCTCTGGAATTAGCAGAAGAAACCCAGGATGTTAGGCTTATTTCCTGTAAGAAAAAATTTTTACAGAAAGACTATAAAAATAATGTTGACACTGATTCATATGTAGCTCCACAAGAGGAAATTTTACATGTGAACTATGCATGCACACTTCTTGATGTATCGCCCGTGAAAATCCAACGACTCAGTCAAGGAAAACTAAAATATGCAGTAGAAAATGAAGTAAGAAAAGTTTCTGAATCACTAAGAAAGAAGGTGTGTCCATCATTTGGAGTTGAAAAAGGTACTTCGAAAAACTTTGAAGACTCTACAGCAGATTATGTAAGTTTAACGGATTATACTACATTAATTGCAAAATTAAAAGAAAAATTGAAACAGAGTTCAACAACTGAGGACAAAATTAAGATTTTAAGTCTGCTGCCAGCCTCTTGGTCTAAAACTTGCAAAGAATTTGATGCCACAGAGTATCTAATAAGGAAGTGTCGAGAAGATATAATGGAATAAGGTATATAACCAGAAATAGAAAGAACTTCAAGAAATTAAGTGATGTTACGTTTTGGTTTTCCAGGTATTATATTTGTCTTTGGTTTCAAATTATTTGGTTGTAGTGACGATTAATTTAGATAATTTTCAAATTAAGATTTAGTATATGATTTAAGCGAAGTGCAATGTAATTTTGGTTATGTCACGAGTTTATTGATATAGAGATAATTAAGAAGGTATCAAGTATTGCATTGTTTAATTTTCAGATAAAGGTTTAGAGGTTATTTATTGTTCATTTGGTCCTTGGAGGGTAGTAAATATTGAAATTTGTAAATCACGTGAAATAAGAAAAATGTTCCTGATTGGCTCTCGTCTTGCCATTGCTGATTGGATGAGTAGTGTGGCGTGGTCAGACAACAGCCAATCAGAGTGCAAGTAACAACAGAAGTGACGCTGAAGTTTGAATTGAGTTTTTTTCCTGTAAGAAATATAATCACCACCGCCGAGAACAGACAGGCGTAGGTGATAAAAAAGAATAAAATTCATAAAATGATTGAAAATATGTTTGTGTAAACATTACAATTGCTGCGAGATGATTTAAAGTTTAATTATTTATAATGGAAAACAAGTGGCATTTATTTATTTAGTTCTGAGAAGATGAAAGAATGATTTGTCTAATTTGTTGGCAAAGAAGAACGAGTCAATAAAAAAAGGAGAACAGAATTTTGGCCTTGTAATTCTACTGAAATGTTACAATTTCATCGTTGGAACAACAAAACGGTTTTATGAAAACGATGAATATAACAGAATTTTCCCTGACAAAAAAGATTTTGTCTCAAATCATCCAGAAGGTCAGGGCAAAGCTCACAAGCAGAAGCTCCTGATGTTATGCAATATCAAAGGTCTGTACACTGAGTTTGTGTAAGTGAATCCAGCATTGAAAATAGATTTTCCACNAAGCTCACAAGCAGAAGCTCCTGATGTTATGCAATATCAAAGGTCTGTACACTGAGTTTGTGTAAGTGAATCCAGCAGTGATTTGCAGGACTACGCCCAAAGTGGTGTGTGCTTGCTGGTTCAAGTGGTACACATGCAGTCTGTGTCTGTGCCATTCACGAGAACGTTAAGTTAATGCTGCGTGGTGCCAAACTTAGTGTCACTCAAAGAAATGCTTGAAAGTATGGTATGCGACATGAGCAGCGAAGAATGTATGTGTGACAAGTGTCCTGGTGGATGTGTCGTATAGTAGTTACTGAAGAACTTCAGTGACAACAACCTCGACGTACAGTACCAACAGTGGGTTACAACTGACAATAGATGAAATTCACTTGCAATAGTACAACCCCATGATGAGTTTGTTGAAAGCTTAGTGGACATATTATTACAAAATCTCAAGAAGCATCACTTTATTGCAAAGCATCAAGCTCAGTATTTAAAAAAAACTAAGAGATGAACTTAGTTTGCAATGAATGTGTGGCTATAGGAGATTCTTCAGAAAACTACACATTTGTTGTACAAGACACAATACAAAGTCACCATTGGGTAAATCAACAAGCCACATTACATCCATTTGTGGTATATTTCTTAGAAAGTGATATAATAACAAGAAGTTTTTGTTTTATTTCAGGTTCTTTGAAACACAGTCAGTGCTATTTACAGTTTTCAAAAGCACATTGTACAAGAGCTTGCAAAAATTAATTCTAATCTGAAAAAAATAATATACTTCTCCGATGGTGTTGCCAGCCAATATAAGAATCAAAAAAACTTTTACAATCTGTGCTATTACAAGAACGATTTTGGTGTTGATGCTGACTGGCACTTTTTTGCTATATTGCATGGCAAAGAACCTTGTGATGGTATCTGCGAGACTGTGAAACGTCTAGTTGCTAAAGCCATCTTGCAGCGAATACGTAGGAATACTATACTATCGGTGGCTGAAATGTACTCCTTCTGCACTGAAAATATCAAAGGCATAAATGTAATTCTCNAACGATTTTGGTGTTGATGCTGACTGGCACTTTTTTGCTATATTGCATGGCAAAGAACCTTGTGATGGTATCTGCGGGACTGTGAAACGTCTAGTTGCTAAAGCCATCTTGCAGCGAATACGCAGGAATACTATACTATCGGTGGCTGAAATGTACTCCTTCTGCACTGAAAATATCAAAGGCATAAATGTAATTCTCNTAGGAATACTATACTATCGGTGGCTGAAATGTACTCCTTCTGCACTGAAAATATCAAAGGCATAAATGTAATTCTCATTGATAGTTCCATTATCACAAACACTGTGACAGACCTATCACACAGATTTAATGACAATGCAGCCATACCTGGGACAAGGGAGAAACACTGCTTTGTACCACTTGATAAATACAAGATTTCAACATCTTTGGTTTCTGGAATGGCATTATACAATGTGTTTGTAGAATCAAAAACCTCCGTGGAACCAACAGATACACCAGAAACTAATAATGTCAATGATTATGTTGTCTGAGTATATGATGACAAATGGTGGCTTGGAGTTGTGAAAGAGACAAACAGGGACTATAATGAGTTTTATATATAATTTTTCCATCCACATGGACCTGGCACATTCTTCAAGCTAACGCAGAATGATTTTGTGTAGGTTCGTAGGCAAGACATTTTAAAGATCCTGTCACCTTTGGAACTAACCACACCAACTGGACGAGTACACAACATAAAAGTAGAAACAAATATCAGTCATACTGTCCTCAAAAGACGACAAATAATTTANCAACTGGACGAGTACACAACATAAAAGTAGAAACAAATATCAGTCATACTGTCCTCAAAAGACGACAAATAATTTACTTAATATTTTCATATCATAATCCCCATAGAGTAATTTTGTCCTCTTTCATAGACTTCACTTGATGTTCTGTAACACTCAGAATTGCTATCCACCGAATATTCAGTGGATAGCAATTTTGAGTTCCTGCCTTCAGTGTGCCTGGACATCAAGGTATGATTCAATAAAATTTTTTCAATAAGTTAATGAATGCAGTTATTACTTCAAATGGTTGTTATATATGGCATAAATTCTGCAGTTAATTTTAATGCTTGCATCTTTGCTGTCAGTTTCTATTTTTTATTTTTAGAATTATTTGAATATTCATATTCACTTTTGTGGACATTCTGTCTCAAAAGTTGCAACATTACATATGAGTATTAATACTATTTTTCTTAGTAAAACTGATAGAAGTAAATATTTCTCGGTCAAAAAGTAAATGAATATTATTCTATTCCAGGTTTCACTGCGTCTGATATTTTGAACTGCATATAAAATGGTGATATTTCAGACTTAGATTTATCAGATGATGAAACGTATCAGCAAGTTCATGAAGATGAACGAACTAATGCACCAGAAGAGTTTGGAGAAAAATCGGATGGGGATGAAAGTTATGTTCCTGAAATTGAAGTGACTTCGAAGAAGGACGTACAATGGCGAAGAGGTANAAATCGGATGGGGATGAAAGTTATGTTCCTGAAATTGAAGTGACTTCGAAGAAGGACGTACAATGGCGAAGAGGTATTCTGTTTGTGCCCCACAAGACATTTCTAGGGAAAGAAATGTGCATGAAGTTGAGGAGGTATTGTAGCCAATGACAGTTTTTTTTTGAGACAATGGCCACAGAGACTAACATTTCAGAAAGGTGATGTGAATTTCGCTCCCATGACAGCCGATGAACTAAAAACATTTGTAGGTTTACACATTTTGATTGGTAGTTTGAAATATACAAGGGTTTCTATGTTTTGGGAGACATCGCTCAGAAATACACTGTTTACTAACAACATGCCGGTCAACAGGTTTTATAAACTCCGCACAAATGTCCATTGCTCCAACAATATGACTAATGTGTCCGGCACAAATAAATTGTGGAAAGTAAGGCCAATTTTCGATGTTGTGAGGGCTAGTTGCAATATGTTGCCATTGGAGGAAGTATCCGTGTTGGTGAGCAGAGTTCCATTTCAGGGACAGTTACAAATAAAACAATATGTCAAAGGAAAACCCTATCCATGGGGCATTAAAATTTTGGTTTTGTGTGGAGGTAGTGGTGTGATGCATGACTTTGTAATATGTCAAGGAAGTACAACTGTGTTGGATAAAGACAATGTTGTAAGATTCGGACTGGGTGCATCTGCTGTACTTCACTTGACGGCTGTGATACAGAAAGAGAACCACAAGTTGTTTTTTGAAAACTACTTCACCTCATATAAATTACTGGAAGTACTTTTGCAAAAGAAAATTTTGGCAGCAGACACAGTACAAACAAATCGGTTTGCCAACCCACCACTTGCAAGTGACTGAAATTAGGAAAAAGGAAAGAGGGTATGCAGAAGAAATTGTGAGGAAGACTGGAGATGTAATGGTGAAATGGTTCGACAACAGACCAGTCGTGTTGGCGTCCAATTTCATCAACATTGGTGAAATGGATGAAGTGAAAAGATGGAATAAGATTGTCAGTCCGTACAATCAATCCATGGGTGCTGTAGAAAAACTTGATTTTCTTTTATCCTTGTACAGAATATCTGTTAAATCGAGGAAGTGGACACTTCACATGATCTTCCATGCTGTGGATCTGGCTAGGGTGAATTGTTGGTTGGAGTATAAGAGGGATGCTAGCCTTCTAAAACTACTACCAAAAGATATTATGGACCTTCTCCATTTTCGACTCTGCTTGCCAGAATCTTTGGTCTTGGAGAAGAAGCCCATTACACCTAGGTCAAGTGGAAGGCCAAGCAAGTCATCTGCCGAAATAGACTCCTCCTCCTAAAAAAGTTTGCAGCTGCTCAAAAACACCCAATCCTGAAGGTTCAGCATGACATGGTCGACAATTTACCTGAACATTCAGAAGAAGCCAGTGCTGGGCATTGCAAACAAAGAAATTCTGCCGGAAAGTCTCGCTGGAAATGCAGCAAATATGGTGTCTACCTTTACTTGAACAAAGATCGAAATCGTTTCAGACTTTCAAGGAGAGTAAATTGACAATTAAATTTTTTTTTTTGTTGTAGATTTGTTGTAATTAATTTAATATACATGTCTGTAAATATTTAATGTCAAGTGCCCATTTAAACGTATTTTTGCAAATATTTTTTTAACAAATTTCATGGGTGCAGAAGAATTCAAACCAAAAGAATTCAGTATAAAAAACTGGACATAAAGGTTTTGGAAATAATACTTAGGTAAATTCTTGTATAAGCAGAGGCATTTTTACTATTTATTCCTGTTGAAATTTTTGATATAGTTTGTGATATCACGAATTTGAAAGCCATAAGAAGTATTGAAGCCTGCAATCAGAAACACCCACAAACCACGAAAAATTGGAAAGATACATGAGTTACCGAAATGAAAGCATTTATTGCTATTTTGATAGCAGCTGGTTAACTACACAGCAATCAGGTCAGCGAGACAGAATTATGGGCTTCTAATCCAGCATTTTGTCATCCATTTTTTTTCAGCTGCCATGTCTAGAAATAGATTTCAGTTACTCTGTTCTCTGCTGAGATAGTTACAGAATAAAGATCTGGATTTGTGCGGATAGGAAAACTGCCCATGTATGCAACCTTCCAAGTATACACTGGAATGATAAACAAGCAAAGAGAATTGGACCAGGGAGCGAGAGTGGTTATGGACCTTGTAGAGATATTTTCACTCTGGTAGAGGTATAACTACTGACAATGTTTTCGCATCCGTACCACTACCATAAGCACTGTTAGAAAAACGATTGACACTTGTTAGTACACTATGAGGAAAGAAAAGGGACATCCCACATGAACTTCGTCAGAGTCCTCGACGAGAAGAAAAGTCTTCACTGTTTGACTTTACAGACGATATAACACTTACATCCTATGTTCCAAAGAAAAGTAAATCAGTTATCCTCCTTTCAACACAGCACCATAGTGTAGACATAGTGGGTGATAAACCACAAATAATTCATCATTACAATGAAACAAAAGGAGGAGTAGACGCAGGTGATATGATGACTCAACAATATACATGTGCTCACATTACAAAACGTTGGTCATTTCGCCTATTCTTAGAAATTTTGGACATAGCAGCCCTCAATGCTTATATTTTATGGACTAACAGATTTCCGGAATGGGAGCAAAATAATCCTAGAAAAGGTGTCTGTTTTTACAGAAACTGGCATTGGAACTCTTAGAGTCCTACATTGAACAGCAAGTGCAAAATCCTCTGGACTTCATTCAAGAATACAGAATGCAATGCAAATTATGGGAGTGGACCTACAGAGAAGATGCTCATCTGAACAACGTGCAGGGCAATCATCACAGATGTCATCAGGGAAGAGATGTGCTTACAAGAAAGCAAGACAGAAAAACACGATTTGCTGTATATGCAAGAAGCCAGTGTGCCATTTGCACAGAGTTGAAGACTTTGTAGCTAGATGTTTACAGTGTTCACAGTAAATCATTTCAGTGTTGCAAATATTTTCTTAAAATGTGTATTTGCATATTCAAATACAAATATTTCATAAGCTATTATATGACAGTAACGACAATTATTTCTGTACAGTGTATCAGTTATGGAAGCCTACTTTTTACTGCACAAGTGTATTTATATATATTGTGTAATGAATATGTTTTTCTTTTGTGTCAGCTGTAGTCGTAAGTTGAAATGAGAAATTAAAGGCAATGGTTAAACATGTATCAATGTAGTTTTGGTTATAAAAAAATTCAAAATGCAAATAAAAGAACTATATATTGTGGACAGCACTAATGAATCTATTATTAGAACTGCAAACTTTTACATGTAGCCAATTTTATGACAATTTTTTTATAATATAGTACATTTGGAGCACACCAAATTGTTTATATTTATAAATTTTAATTGTAAAAGAATGCATTATTTTTTTCTGAAATCACATGTCTGCGTGATTGACATCATCCAGACACACATGCATGCCCACACAAGGATTAGACATATGTGATGCCACATCCAATGATATCAAAGTGCTCCTCATACACCAAGGTATATCCGTAACACATTATGACCATAGTTTGATATTTATGTTCGAACATCAGAAACACAGAGCAAGAGAAACATAGAGTGAGTGAACCATCCTGTAGTATATTTTGCGTGAGTTTTGAGGTTTATAATTTAAATACAAAAAATCAAAAAAATTTACACAATTTGCTATATAACATGTACACCAGATCATTACATTAACAAATTTAAAACAGTATATTGACTTGTATGAATGTAGTTAAATTTATGTAATTTTATGTGGGTATAATTGTTATACCCCACCAGCTGCGAAAGGTACTTCATACCTTGATAGTAGAAGGGTTAAACAAATTCATAAGTAAAGATGTAATGTGTCCTGACTGTGTGAGATATGAAGTTTGTGTTTCTCGTACATACCGTAAATTTAAACTTTAGTTTGACTTAGGAACTAATAAAAAGTGTTCCTTTTACTGGAAAACATTGAAATATGTGTTTACTTTGACGTACATGCTTTACAACTTCCCCAATGTAGAAAAGGTTTTGAGAGCGTTGTTTAACGGACTACAAAAAGCTTCTACTGCGCAGTTTCCTGCCCCCTTCCATGTCTTTATCGGTTGAGAAGGGAATGGGACGGAGTACTGCAACCACGCGTGTGCAGGGCAACATTGACCTTCGCAGCCGCAACCAATCGGCGCATGGGCGCCACTTGGGCGGGCTAGAGGCAGGAGTTTATCGCTGCGTGTCTCAAGACCTATCCTAGCCCGCGTGGCCTGCATGTCAATATGGATCTTACTCAAAGTTTCTGTCTTGATAAACCTGTGCATTTATGGTTAATGCATATTTGTAAAAACACTTGCATTTTTTATGTTATGACTATTTCCTTTACTTCAAAATACAAAATTAGTTAGATCTGACTTATACGCATTATGTAAATGTAGACCTTACACAAATTATTTTTTTTTGTTAAGCATGTCATTTCATTGTCATATTTTGTTAATAAAAACAACTTAATTTTTATGTTACGAATTTATACTATTATCACAGCTTCCTTTATTTGGAAAAAAATGACTAGGTTTACATCAAAGCATTATTCAAATTTTAATGTTTTTACATTGTTTAGCTAAATTTTTTCAAATAATGTTAACTTGTACTTTTTGTTGCATAAAGGGTTTTTCTTGTTTGTTTCTCTCATCTACATTGTACAGAAGGAACCACAGACTGACATTAAAAATGTGAAATCGAAAAAAATATAAAACCATATTTTTTAATTATTATTTAAGTTTGGACTGCACCTGTAATCCACGTGCCTTACCACGTTACTTTCTTGAACNCCCATATTTTTTAATTATTATTTAAGTTTGGACTGCACCTGTAATCCACGTGCCTTACCACGTTACTTTCTTGAACGCGCCTGATGAACGGTTAAAAACTGTTTTAGTTATGGTGGATAGTTTTAGCAAGTTTGTTTGTTTCTGCAGATCTCAGGTCAACCAAATCTCAAGAGCTTTGTGGTATTTTGAGATGAGTATTTTTGGTATTTGGTTCACCAGTAACGATGGTTGCAGATAATGCCTCATATTTTGTGTCCCTACAGATAAAGAATTTGGCATTCATTTGGGGTATTAAGTTCACACAGACCTTGCTACATTATCCACAGGCTAACGTAGAGGAGCGCTACAATAGGAATTTGAAATCTGCAATGTGAGCGCACCAGGCTGGTACCCGCAAGCAGTGGGATGAAGGGTTGCATCAGTTGAGGCTAGCCGCCAATAATGCCGTAAACAGGAACACAAAAAGGGTTCCCCCAGAGCTCTTCTGGGAAGAAGTGGATTGCATCCCATTATATATGCAAAGAGTACATCTTCTTTCTCCCGAGATAATACATATGTGACAAAAATATATATGATATTTGGCACAAAGCAACTGTAAATTTGCACAATCATCCTANCCGAGATAATACATATGTGACAAAAATATATATGATATTTGGCACAAAGCAACTGTAAATTTGCACAATCATCCTATGAGATTAACTGGCAGATATAATAAGAAAAGCTGACAGATGCTGTTTAAGATAGGAGATAAGGTTCGGTTAGTGTCTCACTACTTGAGTTTCAAGATTGATAGTTTTAGTGCGAAGCACACACCAAAATACATAGGGCCACATGTGATAAGGCAGTTTTTTACTGACTTAACAGTATTGTTGAAAGATAAAAAGAACCCAGGGAAAAGAAACAAACGGTGCTAAGCATAATGGTAATATCAACAGTATGCAAAAACCTAATGCATATGTGGATACCAATGGTACTGTGTACATTCTACCTAGTAGGTAATAAACCACAACCATTCACAGAAACCAAAACCAACGTGTTTCTCCTACTGATAAGCGCATGGGAAAAATAACTATGAATACTGGCAAATGCAACCTGTGGGCACGGTGCAGCATGGTTATGAGATGCCTGTAGCTCCTCCAATACTGGTAATAATCAGAGATCATTTTCACAATGGTAGATTGTGCCCAACTTCTCTGCACCATAGCCTGCAATCTCACANATGGTAATAATCAGAGATCATTTTCACAATGGTAGATTGTGCCCAACTTCTCTGCACCATAGCCTGCAATCTCACAGCCAGTAATCAGCAAGGGTATTTTCAGAGGAATGAGCCTTTGAATCCGATGGCTCCTGCTTTTCCCCCACCTGCCCGAGGGAACCCTTTCAACTTTCAACAGTCTGAAAGCCCTCACAACTCAAAGGTAGCAGTCTGTGGCTTGACGTGTGCTTAACGCAAGAAGACCCGGAGAAGGTCCGCAGAGAAGTGGGGGGAATTAGTAAGACGCCTTTATACAGCGGCCGAAACTTGAAATAAGCAACACAATACTAGCAAGATGTGCAACTTCAAATTAAATGAAATGGCCTGGTTCTACGCAGAACTAATCCGATCAATTAATTCTGGGAAAATGTCACAAGAAAGCTAATTTTGATCTTTGAAGGCTCGTATCGTGTTACAGGTGTAACACATAATAGTTGTTACGAGTTGTTTTCTCTAGAAGGTATTCCTGTAAGAAAGTATAATATTGGTAATTATTTAGAATAGTGGCTTTTCTGAAGGAAACGTCGTAGACCCACAAAAGTAACATAAATGGGTTCTGCACAGCTTACCTTTTTAATATTGAGGAGGGCGTAATGGTAAAATAAGTAGAACATAATAAATATAATAGATAAAAGTATGAGCAGTAGGCCGCTTTGTTTACGTCAGACGCCATGTAATGGTGTTCTAACGCCACAAATTGGCTGCGGACGTGATGAAGTAGGATAGTTTAGTACGCTATTGTATGGCATACAGTGCAGTTCGTTGTGAGGAATATTGTGTGCGCGTGGTTTGTGACGTCCTAACTCGACCGTGTGAAGGATTGTGATTGTAGAATGGAGGGTGTTGCCTGGACGTTTTAGTAGATCATGTTGTTTTGTCGGGTGAGGTAAGGTGCACGACGGTAGTTGAATTGACAGAGGACAGTGGAATTGTACCCGTCGCTTACCTAGGTGAGTTAATTCATATGCTTCCGGTATGTTTTACTGTTACTTTTAAAACCCTACAATCCTACGTTAGATTAACACCCTACAATCCTAGGTTAGATTAAAACCATATAATCCTAGGTTAGATTAAAACCCTGTAATGACACAGTATTATTAATTTTCGGGACACGTGTTTCATTTTCTTTCATTTTGCTAAGCTTCGTAATAATTTTATTGGGATTCAAAATTAAAGCAGTGGTGGTTCGTTTACTGTGATAGTTTGTTTATCTGGCATACGTTTGCTGTTTTACGTTTATCAGGCATATGGTTGCCGTTTTGAAAGTTTTAGTTTTCAGTAAGCGTCAGCATTATATTAGAAACTTTCAGACTGCGTCGACAAGTTTTGTACGAGAAGTTCGTTTATCTTTATCTTGACGGTGCAGTTAAGCAGGACACAGCGCAGTTTGGATGGCGCTGCTGGCAGATGCCGGCTGCCGTGTTATTATCTTAGGAGAAGGGGGGCCATAGGCCTGCAGAATAAATACTTGGGGTGTCTATCGCCTGAAAAAGAAAAAGTAACCAACCGTCGGAGAAGACGCATCGGGCGTGACGAGCTTCACCCACACCGGCAAGCACCAGCGACCGCTAAATCTTTTTTCACTTTATTTCTTTTCGGCTTGAACTTTCAATTCTATTGAATTATTTCCGCCAGTGTGGGAGGTCGCTAGGGTGCCAGGAGGGAATGAACGTCCCTCCTGCCTTCGTAATTTCTTCTTGTGATGCAAGTTTTTAAGAAATGAAATAATTCATAAACGACTGTGGCGCTGTTCTACACTTCTCTGTTTATCTGTGAACGGTACGTACTCTGCATACCTGAATATCGTATGTGAACTGTGTCACTTGACTGGTAAATAAAAGTATAGAACAAATACACCGGAACTTGACTTTATTTAATACTTAATTGGTGTCCTTTTTAAGGAGTCTGGTGTTATTGAGCTAGCAGTGGTAATTTCCAGCCGGCTATAACTGTGCACTTGCCACATTACAACCCTACAATCCTAAGTTAGACTAAAAATGTAAAATAGTGATTCGCTCATTGTGGGGTTGTTGGATTAGGTGGGCACATATTACGAAATTGGGTGGACGAATGTTAAATTGAGGTCTTTATGTATTTTTTGAGGGTGTATTTTTAGTGATTTTACCCTACAATTTCCCTGATCTTCGTAGCCCTCCCCACTATCATATTTGTGGTTTGTATTGGTAATACGTTAATGCCCCTAGTAAATTCATTTCTGTGTAATTAGTAGAGTGGCAATATACCACTTTCAATGAACTTTATTTTATTTTTAGAAAAGTCGCTATTCTATATAATTACCCTCCAAATAAACATAAGTGTTAAAGTCACATGGTCAACAGTGATGAACACATTTGTTTATATCTCAATCTCTTTAAGGAGAAGCACTTTTACATGAATAAAATATTCCCATCAATTTGAATTCAATCAAACTTCATTACAAACTGGTTAGAGGAAATATACATACATCTCAAAGCATTTGTTTACAAATCAGTGTTATAACCTAAAATGCAAACCATGTTGTTTATGCTATACGTGAAAAGTTGGCCAAATCTATCACAACGGCACCAGCACTGACGTCAGTACAGGTAAGCCAATCAGAATTCAGTATGACATCAAAACGACCGTCACCTACACCGCACCGGCAATCCACCGGCCCATTGTATAAAGACCCCGCCCAGAGCCATGCAATTACCGAGACTGCACAATCACTCCTTGTATCAGCTGTCAGATACAAACAAATAAATAAATACCACGTATTTTCAATGTAGTATTTACCTAAACAAGAAGAGAGTAAAACTAAATCAATACTGACCAACAAATCAAGTTCGAGGTCTTTTAATTCGGGCAATGGATCCTGGCTCGTAAGATTCATATCCGAGAATGAATGTGTTTAAACAATTAGTTACGAATTCACTATCGCAACAATTTATTTCGGTGACAGCGTCGATAACTGTTTACGACACCCCCGATGCACCAATTTGCGACTAGCGGTGACGAATGTATATTGTACCGCAGCCATCTTTCTTCATAATTTTAACACTGTATATACTTTTTGCATGTGGTTAAGTAGGGGAGGTGCTGGCATGATATGACAAACTTGAAGCCTGTTTGTGTAGGTACTAGTAGCCATATTGAGGTTAGCAAATACGTGTTGGAGAATTATCGGTGGCGAAGTTTTCGTAATTTATTCGAGTAATTTTTAGCAACAATTTGAAGTGCGGTGTAAAATTTCAGTGTTTGGTGTTGACAATGTTCTACCTGTGGTTGTACAAATGAGTTTGAAAACTGAAATACAGTGCGACTTTTCACTGGTAAATAGTGCATGTTGTTGAATTAATTTGAATATATTTGTAACTAGCTACAGTATATTCATAGTGTATGTACACTCTATATGTGCTGTTTTCTTATTTATCTTTACAGGTTCCGTAAAGATGGAGTAAAGCTCGACTTTCCAGTAATTCGGCGGGACAATTGGCAACCTACTGTACACAGTGGAGCATTTTCTGACCACTTTAGAGAAGACAATCGTGACAGAACTTCTCGGAGTTGCATTACATTAATCAGAGATGCAACACTGAATTTAATGTTTCCATCGTATCTGCTTAAGGTAAATATTAAATATTTACCACAGGCAAACATAATCTATCACAGTCATTTTGGTTAACTCTGCACCAACACGGACATCTTTGAACCAGACCCGAAGTTTTTATGGCAATTTACTGTGTTATTTTTCAATAAAGCTGTTAATTATTAAAATAAACTCCAAAATAAAAGTTTCAAATGTAAATGTAGCTTATTTACAAAGTTACCCTGGAGTGGCACAAAGTACCCCAGATGACTCTATTGTAAATAGCCTATGTTTAAGGCCGTGTCACAATTCAATTAAGGCCATCACACAAATCCTTGCTACATTTGCAAAAATATCTTTATTTTATGGAAATTTTGGTAATATTTTACAGACAGGTTACTTCCCTCAAAAATTCTTGTGTTATGTGTTGTGTTGTCAGTGATTGCTCTGTCCAATACGTAAACACACTTTTTAAGTGTATACTTACCTACTTAAAAAAATACTCAAGTAAATTGTTAAAAATTTAGGAGTTTTCGGAAAACTGGGAAAAAAAATCTTGGAACATATTATGTACCAACATTACTATAAATCATGCTGAATATGAATTTCAATGGAGGCATCACAATTTTTAAGTACATACTATGAAATGCGATAGTGGGGAGAACAATAAAGATCAAGGAAATTGTGGGGTAAAACACGTAAAATATACCNACATACTATGAAATGCGATAGTGGGGAGAACAATAAAGATCAAGGAAATTGTGGGGTAAAACACGTAAAATATACCTATACTTCAATTGAGTTGCATAACTGTTGGATGCAAGTGGACCTAACCTAACTTCACGATAGGTGGACCGCAGGTGGTGGGTGTGCCGATGCTCTACTGCATATAGGAAAAAGTACGGTGAGGACTACCATGAATAAACAACAGTAATTTTGTCAAAATAATATGTAATCCTGAGAGTCCTTATTGCCTTTATTCTGATGCGTGATAGCGTTGATAGCACACCCACCCCCAGTTATTCACCTATTGTGAAATTAGGTTTAGGTTGAGTAGGTCTTTTGCATTTGACATGGATATGTGCAGATAGTATGCAAGATTTGCAATTTCTATACTAATATGCAATACGTCACTGAATACAATTTCCACGTCATATACATCAATTTACAGCCCATTAAACTGATTAACTGAACATCAATGACGTCATTCATCCTTAATGGTGGCAGATTGTGTTATAATAATAATAANCCATTAAACTGATTAACTGAACATCAATGACGTCATTCATCCTTAATGGTGGCAGATTGTGTTATAATAATAATAATAACCAACAGCCGCAATTAGTCTACCTCCCAGTGGCGAGCTCCCTCGCCTCTCCCCTACCCGACCAAACTCCTCTTCCACGCCCTTCCTGAACTTTGCAACCCCCCTCACAGATACCAATTCCTCCATGAACACATTCCACACCCTCTGAAACTTCTCACTGTTGTTTCCCTTCCCTCTAAACACCCCCTTACTTAGCTGGCACCGTACCCTTCCCCACCTTCCCTCGCCATTCACCATCCTGTACATCCTGCCCTTCTCCACCTATCTTTCACCCATCGTGCTGCCCTTCTTTGCACCTTCTCTAGCTCTCCACCTCCACGTTCGGGTCCCATACTGCTGCCACATACTATAACATAGGCCGTACCATTGCCTTCTCCTTCACCTCACCGCCGCCTCCCTTCAGCACCCTTCCCAACATACCCAAAGACCTTCCGTTTGCATCNATGCCTTCTCCTTCACCTCACCGCCGCCTCCCTTCAGCACCCTTCCCAACATACCCAAAGACCTTCCGTTTGCATCCACCCTATCTATCTGTTTTTTCATCTGAGGTGTCCCTGCAATACAATCCCTAGATACTTATATTCTGTTGCTTCTTCTATCTCTTACTCCTCCCACCTGTACATGTCCCTGCTTATCACTCTCTTCCTTGTACACCTCACTACCTTAGTTTTTTGTACATTTATATTCATTTTACATTTTATTCTCCATGGTCCATAACCATATCCTGTCAATCAATCTCTGCCTGCAAGTTTTCACCCCCTCCCACCACTGCATACAATACACAATCATCTGCAAACAATNCTGTCAATCAATCTCTGCCTGCAAGTTTTCACCCCCTCCCACCACTGCATACAATACACAATCATCTGCAAACAATATTATTTTTCCTCTAATCCCCAAAATGTAATTTACCATAATGGTAAACAACAGAGGGCCCAGAATGCTTCCCGCCGNCTTATTTTTCCTCTAATCCCCAAAATGTAATTTACCATAATGGTAAACAACAGAGGGCCCAGAATGCTTCCCGCCGGCACCCCTGACGTAACCTCTCCTTCCGCCAATATTGCCTCCCCCACTTTCACCCTCTGTCTTCGCCTCCTGAGGAAGTCCCCGATCCATTCCACTACCCACTTGTCCAGTATCAACTCATCCACTTTATTCATCAAAGTCCCATGGGGTATTTTATTAAATGTCTTCTCAAAATCAATGAAGCAGGCATCAACCTGCTTCCCCTCATCAACTGCCTGCACCAGATCCGCTAACAGCCCAGCCAGCTGCGTCTCACATGAGTATCCTTTTCTGAAACCATGTTGTGATTCCTCCAACCAATTCTTCTTGTTCATAACATTCACCACATACTGAACCATCAGCTTCTCCATTACATTTCCTGTACTCAATGTGAGACTCACCGGTTTGTAGCTGCCAGGTCTCCCCATATCCTCCCGCAGTCTGTGTGNCAGGTCTCCCCATATCCTCCCGCAGTCTGTGTGTTGGGACCACCAACGCATCCTTCCAACCTTGTGGCAACTTACCCTCTCCTAAGGACTTGCTAAACAACACCTCCAAATATTTAACTAACTCTTTCTCACCAAACTTAAGTGCTGCGTTCCCTATCCCGTCTGGTCCCACTGCCTTACTGCTCTTCAACGCCGTGATTACCATTGCTTTCTCCCACTGCCTCATCTTAAACTTACTAAACAACCCCCAATCCCTATTCCAATCCTCCTTTGCCTCAAACACTGACAAGTACTGGCCTTGCAGCATCTCCGATTTTTCTTGGTCATTTTATGCAGCCCTGCTATCCTTATTTTTCAGCAGAGGAATCCCTTCCTCTTCTTCCCTTACCTTCTTTACGTACCTTAACAATTTCCCCCATTCCTTGCCTTTTCTTTCCACCATGTTCCCTAAAAATATATTCATCACCTGTTTGATCATCCTTTCAAGCTCCCTTCCCATGTGTTTCATCAATTCCTTAGCTCTTGTCATCCCTTTATTTCTCCACTTGACTTGTATGTTCTACACTTCGTCTTCATTTTTTCACTCTCCTGTCCATAATATGGTGGATCTCCCCCAGACTGTAATCTTTTCTTTGCCACACATTTCTCCAAAATAACCTATATTATTATTCTCAATTCTTCCCATAATCATTCCATACTTTCCTCTATAGACCACTTTTCAAACCAATCCGTCAGGAAGATTTCTGCCCCCTTCTTGTCTCCTCTGCCATACTGTCACTCCAACCTATCTGCAGTTTGCTCTTTCCCATTCTGCCAAGCCCAATTTCCACAACAGGAATATAATGATTGCTTATGCCATCCAATACTATTACACCAACTACAGTATTCCCANTGCCTTTTCTTTCCACCATGTTCCCTAAAAATATATTCATCACCTGTTTGATCATCCTTTCAAGCTCCCTTCCCATATGTTTCATCAATTCCTTAGCTCTTGTCATCCCTTTATTTCTCCACTTGGCTTGTAATGTTCTACACTTCGTCTTCATTTTTTCACTCTCCTGTCCATAATATGGTGGATCTCCCCCAGACTGTAATCTTTTCTTTGCCACACATTTCTCCAAAATAACCTCTATTATTATTCTCAATTCTTCCCATAATCATTCCATACTTTCCTCTATAGACCACTTTTCAAACCAATCCGTCAGGAAGATTTCTGCCCCCTTCTTGTCTCCTCTGCCATACTGTCACTCCAACCTATCTGCAGTTTGCTCTTTCCCATCCTGCCAAGCCCAATTTCCACAACAGGAATATAATTATTGCTTATGCCATCCAATACTATTACACCAACTACAGTATTCCCAGATCTGACCAACACCACATCCAGCACTGACACAACACCCTCTTCATTCCACCTTGTAGGTGTTTCCACTACCTGTATCAAGCTTCTGTTGACTAACTGCGATGCCATTCTCTGCATCATACTGCCCATTCCTTCTGCACCCTCTAGCCATCTCACACCTGTCCCAGATCTGACCAACACCACATCCAGCACTGACACAACACCCTCTTCATTCCACCTTGTAGGTGTTTCCACTACCTGTATCAAGCTTCTGTTGACTAACTGCGATGCCATTCTCTGCATCATACTGCCCATTCCTTCTGCACCCTCTAGCCATCTCACACCTGTCCCAGATCTGACCAACACCACATCCAGCACTGACACAACACCCTCTTCATTCCACCTTGTAGGTGTTTCCACTACCTGTATCAAGCTTCTGTTGACTAACTGCGATGCCATTCTCTGCATCATACTGCCCATTCCTTCTGCACCCTCTAGCCATCTCACACCTGGCATATTCAGATCTCCTGCTACAACCACCCACTGCCTGTCCTTTAGTCTATCAACCCTCTGCTTGATCATCCCTGTCCTGGTGGCCTATACGCTGCCAGTAAAGTAATCCTCTTACTACTACTCCCACTTAATTTAATTTCCATCACCTCAACATCTTCACTAATCCATTCTACTGACCCTTTCAGGCCCCTCCCTTACACACAACATTGTTCCTCCCCCTCTCCCAACCCTGTCTCTTCTGAAGATGGTGAACTTATCCAGCCTACATTTAATGTCAAGCACGTCCTCATTCAGCCAAGTCTCCACAACTACCACTATATCCACCCCATATCCTTCAACCTTACCCCAGAAGCCCTCCAGCTGGTTGTGCACACTCCTACAGTTCACCACCATTAACTTTATGCTAAGATGCTGCATTACCCTCCTACTTTGCTTACCCCTTCTCTCTGCCCCTGTGGCCTCATCAGTGCTTACCTCTACATTTCGCTCTACTTCTGTTACCTTGTCCCTCTCCATGCTGCTTCCCTACCTAGCAGATCCCCTAGGATTACTGCTGATTACATACATATAGCATGCATTCACCTACTAATGAAACAATTCTGAACTTCAGAAATTTCTCGTATTCCCACATAATAATTAGATTTGATACTTCAATTAGCACAAACTGCAATCCACAAACACACATGCTCTACTAACTGTAAATTGTATTGAAATGACTAAATCAACTGGCAATTTCCGCTTATAATTTAACAACTTTCAGTTGGCTGTTCTTAATGTCGCTACGTCATGGTGAATATACCATGGCGATACATGTCAACAAAGGTTCTGAATGCCTTTTACAATTTTTTTTGTACAGCTTTCATGGGAAGTATTACAAAGCCCACCAGAATTCCAACAAGGTGCCTTGCAAAAGCCAAATATATAGTTTTCATAACTCTCAGATGTGTTTCCTTCACAAAAGTAGTGATTCTTAATAATTACCGAAAATGTTATTGTGGTGTTCAGGCCTTCAAAAGGTATTGTTGCACATTTAGCAGATTTGGTTTTGAGGAAGTTTTCTTTTTATACATATAAAAAGGTAGTCAAGTATAAAATTATGAATTAATAATAATGAATTAATGTTAAAATGTTGTTCCGTATTTGAGAGAAGAGATAATTATGTAGCAGTGTCCACACAGTTATACCTACGCTTAATAATTTGAGTCTTCGCAGTGATTNTGAGAGAAGAGATAATTATGTAGCAGTGTCCACACAGTTATACCTACGCTTAATAATTTGAGTCTTCGCAGTGATTTAGCAGCCTGTTCTTATGACGTATATGTACGACTTACATTAGCACAGCAGCTCGGAAATCAAAACCATAGTCGAGCTGATAATCATAATTGAGAGGGGGAAAGGCACCGCCTGATCATGATTGCACGATTCCTGTGAATGCAAATGAGAACTTCAAAACAAATATATAANAGGGGGAAAGGCACCGCCTGATCATGATTGCACGATTCCTGTGAATGCAAATGAGAACTTCAAAACAAATATATAATAGTGGCACGAGTATGTACCATAAATGTGACCAATTAAATGCTTTGACTTAAGCAATAAGGGAAAGTTTCATATTGCGGTGTTGTGGTTGGCTACTGCCAAAGAGGTGTCCACTATGCTTTAAATACTTTGTTCAGTTGGCCTCGGCAGGACTTGGGTGCAGAAGCTTGATGGGTAATTATATTGGGTGGTATAAATAAATAAACGAATATAATCAAACAATTATCAGCTTTACCTTATGTGCAAAATCAATTGCACTCATTGTAAAGATTCTGACAAGTGACTTTGCCTGATAGCCCTGAAATTACGAAATAATTTTGAACTCAAAACATTTGGTAATGAAGTGTTTAATTACAGAGTAATTTTTATTCGTGCACATTTCTCTCTGTTTAGATGTAAGAAAGTGTAATTTAACGAGTTTTTAAAGTAGAACACTATATATATTACTTGTTTTCATACATCAGATTATTTAAGTCTTACAGTTTGATAATGGGAATCAATATTGTAAAGCACAAATTAATTTTGTTCACGTATATGTATATTGTAGATGTTGAGCTGTTCTGGTTTATTAAGATTATCTATTGCAGCTCTTTGATATGTGAGAAGTTCTTGCTTTTATTCTCGGAAGCATTGAAGGCATACTATGTAATTTACTTACTCTTATGTCAATCACTTTAATTCTCGTTGATGTTTCATGTTTTTACAGCACTTGGAACGGTACATAAGTTTGAAGAACCTTCAGTACCATGGCGCATACAACGGGAGTTGCTTGTTACACCAAGGAGCCATTATTTGTTTTCGTGATGTAATCCAGAATCAGCTAGCTGTGCTATTTCATGTATAGCAAATGTTAATGTTCTCATCACTGAATAAAAGCAATTTTTCAAACCAATAGTTGCATACTTTTATTTGCAGTAAGCACCTTGCCTGACTTCTCCACGGCATGTATTGTTTCCTGTGTCCTAGTACAGAGTAATGTCTAATGTTGTCTAACGTGCCTTTGACCAACAGTAGGTGAAGTACGCTATACAATTATTGCCGTGCTTTAAGGTCTGTTAGAATGTCTGCAAGGGCATCATATTGGAGGCTGTGTTAATAAACATTTGTCATATTCCATTTAACATCCTACTCCCAACTATGTTTAGTTGAATGAAAGTAAAGCACTTAATTGCCTCGTTTAAAGTAACATTTCAGCCACTTATGGAGAACTGAACATGGGATTATTTTGTGTGTTCAAATATAATTTTTTACTTTTACTGAAATGTAAACATGTCTGTAGGAAGTGTGAAGTTGTTATAAACTGAACTTTTGGTAATACCTTAAGCAAAAGAACGAAAGATTATGTAGTGTTTACACTTTTTACCTGTTTTGGTAATTATTAAGTTTAGGGGCTTTTCTGAAAAANAGAACGAAAGATTATGTAGTGTTTACACTTTTTACCTGTTTTGGTAATTATTAAGTTTAGGGGCTTTTCTGAAAAAAACAAAAAAAATTCAAAATTATGATATATTTCCACTTTACTAATCACGTAGAACACGAATATACTAGGGGCATTAATGTCCGACTAATTTCGTAATATGTGCCCNAAACAAAAAAAATTCAAAATTATGATATATTTTCCACTTTACTAATCACGTAGAACACGAATATACTAGGGGCATTAATGTCCGACTAATTTCGTAATATGTGCCCACCTAACCTAACAGAACCTAACCCCACGATGGGTGAATCACTATTTTACATTTTTAAACTAACCTAGGATTGTTGGGTATTACACTAACCTAGGATAGTAGGGTTTTACACTAACCTGGGATGTTTAGATTTTACACTAAACTGGGATGTTTGGGTTTTACACTAAACTATGAATGTAGGATTGTAGGGATTTAAAGGAACCGTAAAACACACCAAAATAAGGTAAATTGACTCACCTAGGTAGGGGGCTGGTATAATTCCTCTGACGTTAATAGACGTAAACAAACATATTTCGCAAGTTTTTTAAATATGTTCTACTTATTTTAACATTACGCCCTCTTGAATATGAACAAGGTAAGCTGTGCAGAAGCCATTAATGCAACTTTTGTTGGTCTAGGACGTTTCTTTCAGAAACATAAACAAACTGGCTATACTGCTCATTTTGCAATTTTGTTCAAATTTTTTTTATATGTTGTACTTATTTTAAAGCAACGCCCCCAGTATATTTGTGTTCTATGTGATTAGTAGAATAGAAATATATCACAATTTTGAATTTTTTTTTAGTTTTTCGGAAAAGCCCCTAAACTTAATAATTACCCCTGTTTTAAATTTGTCTCCCAATTCAAAATATTATCTTCTCAAGTGCTCAACTATAATTGTATGGCCACTTATCTTGTATGCAAATTTCAGGGCACTTTGTTTTTTAACTTTAACTCCCATATTTTAAAATCCAGTCACCTTGTGACTGAACTAGGCCAAAAGCACAAATAGTACTCGAGAGAAGAGATAATTATGTAGCAGTGTCCACACAGTTATACCTACGCTTAATAATTTGAGTCTTCGCAGTGATTTAGCAGCCTGTTCTTATGACGTATATGTACGACTTACATTAGCACAGCAGCTCGGAAATCAAAACCATAGTCGAGCTGATAATCATAATTGAGAGGGGGAAAGGCACCGCCTGATCATGATTGCACGATTCCTGTGAATGCAAATGAGAACTTCAAAACAAATATATAAAATTGCAAAGTTAGTCAGTAGTATTCCCTAATGCAAGATAACTCCGTAAATACTAATTATGTGTTCCATTAACCCAGTGAGTAAAGCTTTACTTAAGCCAATATGTATTACTGTATAATTCAGAACTAAAAACTTGCAACATTATTTACACCTCACAAAAAGGGATAATTATTATTCTGGGTCAAGATGCATTAAATTTTGTTTAGTTTTAATATTTTCTGAAAAAATTTAATATTTGTTTCTTAATAGTTACCCTTTTTTTCTTAACAGTGACTATGTGACGTGTGAGGAGTTCCAGGGGTGCTGATGTGGGTTCTCATCTTCCCTGGCTTACCAGGTTAAGGCGAAAACTGGTGAAATTGCCCGGCGCCATAACTTGGTGAGCGGGGGCAAACCATGTTGGACCGCATGTTAATTTCCCCCAAGAGTTACCTCTTGAGGTAAATAAAGCAAGACGGTGACTTGAGTCACATAGTACATGACGAGGTGGGTGTGTTCCGTTCTCACCGACTCGCACTGACGTACACGTGACCGAGTGTTCACTTCGGCTCAGTGTCGGCTAGGTGGTGTAAGTGACTGTGGAGGTAAAGTGTTCACGAGGGCACACGTGGATGCATGGTTCACGTCATATGATAGGGCAATACTTAGCAAGTTCAAACAATTAGCTTCTTGAGCTGTTTATTTTGTAGGTTGCTCCCTTTTGCTTTAGTCTACGTTGTCATAAGTGAAATTTTTTGCTTTTGAATTTATTTTTATAAGTAAACCTGGAACCCAGTTATTCACCTATTCATGTGGACTAGTTATGGTTGCGGTTATATCTTATTATGTTGATGATTCTCATGCTGTCCCTCTGCAATTCACTGCAAATTCAAATTAGTAAGATTGTTTTGGGGAGAAAACTCAGTTTGGCCAGTGTTTTGCAAATACATCTATTTAGCGCCAACCTAATCTTATAAATACATTTTAATTGTTTATGTGGAACCCTTGTAATTAAATAAACATTTCAGGTTCATAATAAATTATGTTACTACACATATATCATCTGTAAGTTTGGCAAGAAGTTTGGTTCTTGGAGTATGTAGAACGGTATAATGGAGTAATTTTTAATGGAAAACATAACATCCGTAGTACCAGACAGTTTTCTGAAAATAGGCTGTTCACAGTGAACTGAGCGCTTTTGAAGGCTCTGCTGAAAATCCACTTGTATACACATTGTGTATTCCTCCACCATAAGTAAAATTAACATTTCCATGAGCTTGACCACTTTATTCATGCATATGTCAAATAAAACTGAGAAATTGTTACAAAAATAAATATTTCACAAAATTGCCAATTNAAAGCAAAAGAAACAATTACAGTATTCACAAATGTTTACCAAACATTCTTATTCAACACTAGCTAACCCTGCCACGTGTTGCTGTGGCATAAAAGATTTTGGTTCTATTCATTTCTGTGAAATTAATTGAAAGAAGTATATGTATTTTCAAAATCTTTATTATTAAAGTACTTGTTTGTATGCAATTTTTTTAGTTTTACCATCTTCCGCGAGTATGAATAAGTTGTGTGGTTTTCCTACTCTAGAACACGACACATGCAATTGGCCGTGCGAAAAACGTTTTGTTTCTAAATCTATTCCACACATTTGTAATGACTGCCCTTGAGCTTTATTTATTGTTATTGCAAATGCCAATCTAACTGGAAACTGTGTTCTTTTAAAGTGAAAGGGAATTTCTGATGGAATAAATGGAATTCTGGGAAACTTATTTTAACATTAAGCCCTCTTCAATATTAAAAAGGTAAGCTGTGCAGAACCTATTAATGCAACTGTTGTTGGTTTAAGACGTTTTGTTCAGAAACGTAAACAAAGTGGCTGAAAAGTCATTTTGCAATTTTGTTCAATTTTTTTAAATATGTTGTACTTATTTTAAAGCTACGCCCCTAGTATGTTTGTGTTGTACGTGATTAGTAGTGGAAAAATACCACTTTTGGGATAGAAGAGTGATGAAAAAAAAAATGGAAGCAGTTTACTAAGCTAACCAAAATGCAGGCAGGAAATAGTTGTGAATGATGGTGATGATTCTGTTGGCCTGTTTAATTGTACTCATTTGTAAAAAAAAATTGATCACAGTGAACGAAGGTTGCCACACAGTATTGTCATGGGACGACATATGTCCGATTTGCATTTAATGTGGTTTGCTTGCATGGATGTGCCACTTACGGGTATATATGTCTCTCCATCTTTCATAACTTGCAGGATGTCGAATAAGGCTTTANTTGCATGGATGTGCCACTTACGGGTATATATGTCTCTCCATCTTTCATAACTTGCAGGATGTCGAATAAGGCTTTAGTATCATTGTGAACTGTGTGAGCCACAGTCCAGTTTAGTGTATATGCAGCGTGCCCCAATGACACATTCAAAGACTTTGTCAAGCTGCAAGAGTCTGAGAGATGCAGCATAGTCGGCCTTCAAGATGAAGGTAGGACTTTTGGCGCATTGCTTGCCACTTGAACCATTCTGCTTANTTGCATGGATGTGCCACTTACGGGTATATATGTCTCTCCATCTTTCATAACTTGCAGGATGTCGAATAAGGCTTTAATATCATTGTGAACTGTGTGAGCCACAGTCCAGTTTAGTGTATATGCAGCGTGCCCCAATGACGCATTCAAAGACTGTCAAGCTGCAAGAGTCTGAGGNAGACTTTGTCAAGCTGCAAGAGTCTGAGAGATGCAGCATAGTCGGCCTTCAAGATGAAGGTAGGACTTTTGGCGCATTGCTTGCCACTTGAACCATTCTGCTTACACTGAGTCTGTGTTGGATGCAGTGGGAACAGGAAGGTACATACACCAATCGAGGAGACTTGGGTTGACCCTGGCTAACCACCAGCAGGGAGGTTTGTTTTCATTGTTCGCCAGGCTGCGAGCACTCCATGGGCATCGCTGCGCACCATACAGTTTCATGTCACTGTATCTGGGGATATGCACGTGTCCACAAGTACCATATCTAGGCAGCTNGGATATGCACGTGTCCGCAAGTACCATATCTAGGCAGCTAGCACAGCAGGATAAGTCATTGCGGCATCCCTTAAGATGTCTACTCTTATGACTTGAGCATCGTCAAGCATGTGTGACCTGCCGGGAATGGGCAGCTTGCAGATTGGCTAGGAGTGGTGTTCAGCGGCAGATCACGGTTCTTTCTAGGTACTGATAATTGTGAAATTCGAGTCTGTAGACGCCTTGGCCAGGGCAGTGACCCACGCTTCATTGTAGTGTTCCACACCACCCAAACGAGAGGTGTCTTGGGGTAGGGAGCCATTTCCTAATATTTCCACACCCCATTGGTGGTGATTGAAGGAACCTTGATGGTGTGGTAATACATCCAGGAAATTCTGCGATCATGTGTGCTTCCCTTCCTGGTGCAGCTTGAGGGGCCATGGTGGTGTAGTGGTTAGACTACTTGCCTTCCACCAAGGCGAAGGTTTGGTTCCTGGCAGGGTCGCCCCTGGATTTTCGTATGTGGGAATCATACAGGACGATGCAGCTGCTTGGTGGGTTTTTTCAGGGATCTCCCGTTTCCCCCACCCTTGCATTCCGGCGCTGCTCCATACTCGCCTCGCTTCGCCCTCATCGGCTCTCAAGACCTTGATGTTAACAGCTGCCCAAATCTCTTCACTCACCCACCCTGGTGCAGCTTAACCGTATTTTCCAGCTGGATAATGCCTGGCCTCGTATGGAGTGGTTGTGTCTGGCCTGCCTTTTTGATGTCAACATGCTTCTTTGGCCAGCCAGGTTCCCAGACCACTCGCTCATTGAGAATGTTTGCAACGAAATTGGGTGGCAACTGAGGTGGATTTTGAGGGTTATTTGCACCAGCTGTGGCTTAATATTCCTCGGGAAAAGGTCAGACGTCTGTATGCTTCCATGCTCGACTGTATCGCCTCCTGTCTCCATGCTACGGGTGGTCCAACACCATACTAAGTGCATCCTGCAAGTGTTGGTCTCCTGTAATGCATGCTCTGTGTGGTACATCATTTTGATGTTTTCTGCATACATGCTACCATGTTGTGTGCCTGTATCCACTCAAGTGCCCCTGCGATTGCACCTTGAGAGTAATACATTTTTTTCCAAATGGGTGTATTTTCTGTTTTATTATTTCATCATTAACTAATGTTGGGTTAAGGTTATAAGTATGCTGTTAGGCTACCAAAAATATGTAAAAGGACAGAAGTTCAAGTACTCAGTCTAGTACTTGTCGACAGGCGCACACACAAAGAAGGACAACACATTCTTCATGCGGTTGCGCAATTGCGACTTTTGCACTGGCCTATGCCAGAATGAGTACTTGAATTTCTGTCCTTTTATATATTTTTGTTAACTATTGTTGCATTGTATTTTCTGACAGTTGGAAGTATGGAAAATATATAATAAAATCAGAAGAGGTTTTTATAAAGCTGTATTAATGCAAGAGGTAAATAATCAGATAATTTATAATTTTCTGTAAAACTGTAGGTATTATTTTAATATTTAAAGACTGTTGAAAATAATTTTGATTAAATTTTTTTTTACCTGAAAGTAGGAAATCTTGTAATTCAAAAGTCTTAATGTAGTAGGGGTCAGTCACTTGTCGTGCTGATGTAGGCATTAGTATATAAGTTAATACATCATTAAATGTTTAATTATGTGTAAAATTATCATGTTTACTATGTCTTTGGATGTAACTGGCTGTGTGTTGTATACCAACGAATTCCTGCTGATTTCAGATGAATTTTTTTAGAATGTTTTTGGCTACTATTAATTTTTCTCATAGGCTATTCATGGTAAAGTGAGCACATTTAAGGCCCCTCCAATAAGCATTAACCACTAATAAATATATTTTATGGAAGTTTCAGACGTTAACTTTTGGGAGTGGTGGAATGTATACACTATGTTTATTGGTCACATGGCAATGTTTGTATTAAAAATGGCAGAATGATAGATTAGAAAAAATTTAGCAGGGCCTTAAAAAGTGTTTTTTTTACCGTGAATAGATTATAAAAATGGTGTACAATGAAAGTGACACATTTCAAGAGCAGTGTAATTCTCGAATTAAAGGGACCATAGTTAATGTGGAGAGGTCCGAACCACTACAAATGGTAATATATATATATATATATATATATATATACGTCACAGGCAACTCTGCAAGTCCTGTGTGCACAGTTGTGGCAGCGCACCTACATATTGGAGAAATTTTATCTTCAACAAGATAGATCCGTTTTACACCTATTTAAAACCTTTAGCTAATTTTTTTTTCTTTCACTATTGGTAGAGGTGGTGGAAAAGAGAATTAATTTGGTCTCCTTGTAGCATTTTCAATGTGTGTTCATAGTAATTTTAGCATTTATTGTTATATTTAGGTAGTAAACAGGACTTTACCAGCAATATAGGTGGTAGGAAATGGCATTCCTTTTGTTTATAGAATTAAAACACATGCTGAAAAGAATTCAATATTCTACTACTCTAAAGAATTATTTTCTACAAGCAGGTATGTTATTTGTAGAAAATACTCTTGAAAAATATCTACATTAATTCATATTATCGTTAACTCTTAAACTACTTACAACAGTATCACTAAGCAGAAATAAGTTTTTATAAAACTCTATATACACTCTACAAATAAAAGTAAAAACGTGAAAGGCTACTGTGAAGACAAATGTCACTTGTTCAAACCAAACATAGAACAGACTAAAACTTAATTTATAAGTTAACTAAATGAAAGCATTGAGCATGTTTCAACATTTCCTTCTGTCATACGAGTATTTCTGTCAGTCACCACCAAGTTGTATCTACTGAAGAACCTTTCTACATCAACACTGCTGACTGGTGCCCAGCGACATCTCAAGGCTGCTCGTGCCTCTTCAAAAGATATTTGAATAGGATTGACAAATGTAACCTTTTTGTGTGGACCTGTTTCCACGTCTGCTTGATCTGGATCAGATTGCTGTGTCCTTGGGGAAGGTACCAATGTCCTCAGTAATTGATTAATATGGCGTTTCAGGCAATACTCGTTATCCAGTTCAATCGTGTAATGAACACGTCCCAGTTTCTTCAGTATCATTCCGAATTTCCATGTTGGTCTCCCCGACTGATACCAGCAAGCCTGCACCCGCTCTCCTACATTGAAGTTTCGAGCTGCCAGAAGAGTCGGTTGTAGCTGGGGTTGATGAGCCTGTGGAGGACGTATTTTGTCCAGTTGGATACGAAATTCTCTATTGAGGTATAATTCGGCTGGGCTGGATCCGCATGCAAGTGGGGTTGTGCGGTATCTCATCAGGATTTCATGAAAGTGTTTTTCAATTGGTAGTTCTGTACTTGCTTAAGCCTTGAGTTTGGACTTGATCGTCTGCACTGCTTGTTCAGCAAGTCCGTTAGTCGCTGGATGACCTGGCGCCAAAAATTTTTGTATAATCCCCACAAGTAAGCAGTAGTGTTTAAATTCTTCGCTCTGAAATATAGTTGCGTTGTCTGATACCAGGACAGCAGGATAACCATTGCGACTAAATATTTCTTTGAGGTGCAACAGTGTTGACATTGATGTTGGGGGCCTGGTTTTCGATTTTCACCTGTATCCATTTGGATTTGGCATCCACTACAATTAGAAAATACTGATTGTGGTACGGTCCCATCTGATCAAAGTGGACTCGATCAAAATTGTTTGTCTGTTGGTCCCAATGGTGGGTTGGAACTTTCTTTGGTGATTTTTTCACAGATGCATATTCCGGACACGCTTTAACCAATTTTTCAATGTCTCGGTCGATATTGAGCCAATAACAGTAGCAACATGCTAACTGTTTCATTTTTACAATCCCTACATGTGTAAAGTGAAGTTCGTTTAGCATAGCTGTTTGGAGGGAGGCTGGTATTAGAACTCTCTGACCTCTAAAAAGGACTCCATTCTGAAGATGAAATTCCATATTGTAACTATCACCTGATAGTAAATCATTTTTGACCTTTGAGACGAGTGGGTCTTTATCTCTCTATATAGCAATTGTTGATGCGTTGATTTTGGTTTACGATATTTGATGAAGTGTTTCTGAACTTAATATTTGTGTTTCGTCTGTAAAGAGTATATCAATAGAGTAGGTTGAAGACTGTTGTTACTCGTGAGAAAAAGTCAATGTGTTGATGTTTATCTGCTTTCCTGTGGATAACTTCATAGTCAAACTCTTGCAGAAACACTGCATAACGAAGAAGTCGACTTGCTGTGATTGGTGGTAGCTTTGCATTTTGATGAAATATACGTGTGAGGGGTTGATTGTCCATGATGAGTTGAAAAGGTCTTCCGTACACGTATGTGAAAAATTTATGAACCACAAAAACTATAGCCAAGGCTTCTCTGTCCAGTTGGTTGTAGTTTTGTTCTGATTTTGAGAGTGATCTTGATGCAAACGCGATCAGCTTTTCAATACCATCAATGGAATGAGATAGAACGCACGCTATTATGAGATTACTATCTGCAATGTTGGGTCGAATGGAATGAGTACTCGGTCGCTGGAAATTTCATTTTTGAGTTCATGAAATGCCTTTTGACATGCTTCTGACCACATAAATTTTTTTCCTTTTTGAAGAAGTAGTCGAAGTGGATAAGTCATTGAACTGGCATTTGGAATAAATTGTGAATAATACGTAATCATTCCCAGGAAACGCTTGATCTCTTCCGTATTCTTTGGAACAGGTATCTTCCTGATCACTTCTATTTTGTTTTTGGATTTTCCTTTTTGATTATGTCCAACAACATATCCTAGATATTTAATTTTTTAGTAAAAGAATGTACATTTGTTTTGATTAACATGGAGTTTATACTCCTGGAGTCTGGTCAGGCATGCGTTCAAGACATTCTTCGATAGTTTCACCATGTACTATTATATCATCAAAATAAGATGTGACATCCTCTAACCCCTTCAGAATCTGATCCATTATGCAGTGAAATTCACTAGGTGCTGTCTTAATTCTGAATGCTAATCGTTTTATTTTATATGTACCTCGATGTGTTGATATAGTTTGGATTTTCTGACTTTTTCTTTACTCATTGATACGTGCAGATAGGCCTTGAATAAATCAATTGTGCAGAAATGTTTTGAAGGTTTGATAAGATATCATCGATTTTTGGAGTAGGGTAGTGAGAGGTTGGAGTCTTGGGTTGACAGCAAATTTACAATCAGCACATAAACAAACATTTCCATCTGGTTTTGGTACTATGACTAGTGGTGATCCCCAGTCACTTGTCTTGATCTTTCCAATTATACCATCTTTTTCTAGATTATCAAGTTCTTTTTCAACTTTATCTTTGAGTGCAAATGGAACTTCTCTTTCTTTGACGAAAACTGGTGTTGTGTTATTTTGTAATTTTAAGGTACATTCTACGTTCGGAATGCAACCAACTTCTTGTTTAAAAATTTCTTTGTATTTTTCAAAGATTTCATTTAAAAGGATATTTGATTCCATATTCGAAATTGTTTCAGTTGAAGGTTTCTGGTCTGTGTCAATATCTTGTAATGTTATCTGCAGATGGTGAATCCAATCTACCAAGTAATGGTGCGTATTTATCTTGTCCCACGAACATAACTTATGTTGATTTGATATTTTGATACTGTACTGGTACTTTATATTCCCACTGGATGGAAAATCCCTGCTGTGTAAGACCGGAACTGGATATTTGTGGGTTGAATATGTGCATTTAATTTTAATTTATAAAATTCACTTTCAGGTAAAAGAGTTTGACCAGCTCCTGAGTCAACTTTGAATTTTTGAGATTTTCCTTCTAATTTTACTGTTACAAAATATTTCTGTGTGTCGGTTACTCTTTTGAATAAACGTCAACAAGTGTATTCATACTATAGAATTCAATATCCTGATCACAGCTATCATCAATGTAATTCGTACTTAGATGTGGTTTTGTTCCCTTTGAACTGTTAGAACGCTGATTCTGCAGAAGTGTTTTGATACAGACGCTTTCTACATGGCCAGTTTTTGAACATGCTGAGCATTTTAACCGTTCGAAATCAATTTCGCAATTCTTTGATAGGTGATTGTTTTTTAGCGCATTTGAGGCATAACCCATCAATACCAAACTTGTAATAATTGATCCTTGATTTTGAGCGATTCCAAAATTGTGATTTAGAATTTGAAAAGTTTTGATGACGTTCCTGTGAACTTGATCTTGCATTTGATTGTTCTCGTTCACGAGAGCTACGTAATCTTGATATTCGATTGATATCTGTATTTGCGGGGGTGTTAGAAGAATTCAATGTGTTAATTGATAGTTCTTTGTTATCAATCTTATATGTTTCAAGTGCTATCACTTTATCTACTACTTCTTGAAAAGTTACATCATTTGACATAAGTAACTGTTCTCTGATTGATGTATCTCGTATTACCCATATAAATTGTGGTCTGAGAAATAGATCAGCTATTGATTTACTACATTCACATTTTAATTCGCACGACATGATATATTGACGTAATTTAGCAACGTACATTGATATACTCTGTGTATTAGACTGTACACATGAAATAAATCTGTGCTGTTCTACAACGATATTGCGTTTTGGGTCGAGATGTTTGCTTAAAATCTCTTTGATTTCATTATAAGTGAGATCCATTACTGGTTTTGGCACGCTTAAATTTGATAACGGTGAGTATATTTTTGCACAGAGTGTTTTATTAGATTTTACATTTTTTATTTCAAGGAAATTTTCAAACCCTTTGATATATTAATTAAATCTCTCTTTTTCGGAATCCAATAATTCAAAAGTTGAGAGAAGTAACGTATTACTTTGATTTGTGGATGGTTCTGGTTCGGTTTAATTTCTCTGCATGACCGCTGTCATGGTTTGTAAAAACCTTTCAAATTGATTCGCATCCATTCTGGATCCACAAGGTCGCTAGTAGAAAAATATGTAACAACTTACAGTTTGTAGATGGCGTAGATAAAATCTGATGCAACACGAAGCGTTGTTTTGACCAGAACTAACCTCCGATGACACACAAAGTATTTGATCCCATCCTTGTCGCCATTTGTTGTGTCTTGGAGATTAAATGATACACAAACACTACAATTGATATCACATATAAGATAACAATATATATTCTATCTTGAATTTACATAACTTCGATATCATAACACATTTCATAACACACACTGTTGATACGAGCACAATCCAGTAGAACATCAAGTCACCACAGAGATTTCACACAACTCCACGACACTAATGCTATCAAGAGGCATTTTAGTACGTTACACTGTTGTTTTATCAGAAATTATCGGCTGTGTCTTGTTTAGGATGGCTTCCTTAATTTTTTCATTGAATTCATTTCCAACTGCTAGAACATAATCATGCTGAAGAGTAGATGATTTGAGAAGGTCACCAGAGCCAGGAACATAGCTAAAAAAATTTATAAATAAAAGTAAATTAATAAAATTGAAAAAAAAAAATTATCTGAAACAAAATTTGCTTTAATTTTAATGATTTGAATGTTTTCGCTTTTGTGGGATTACATTCCAAAGCAAATTATGTTTATAGAGTATGATAACTTGCATAAAACAAAAGACATCTACATGATAGAGCATTGAAGTTTCCACGTTATTAATTAGGAAATTTATACACTTACTTTGCAAAGTATTCTCGTATAACTGGATGGTCAAACTTATGTAAAGGAATATTAGCTTTCAGCATCATTGATACGGTGTCCTTCACAAAGTCATCATTTTCACTTTTAAGTTTTTTTTGATGCTCACACATTCCTTGAATGGTTACCTGCCTCTTCTTTTCTGCTGTTACTTGAAAGGTTTGTAGCATTTCCTTGCGACACTTATTTTGTATGTGTTTTTCAGATGCATATTTTTTCCCCCAGTTTACCTTGAGATTACAAGGTTTACCAGTGTCAGTAACATAAAAATAATGGTTCTTATACTCGTTTGCACGTGCAATTGCACACCCTCTTTTTGTTTGACCCAAAAGGGAGGAAAGTGGAGTGAAACACGTGATTCACCCAGTGCGGAGATTAACACACATCACCCAGAAAATAGGAATGAAGGCTGGGTTTACACAACCAGGGGCAATCACAGCTAGGAAGAACGGAATGGAAATAATCCCGTCTGGCACCATTCTTCCACTTTCTCCCTTACACAAAGGGAGGTGCGTACTTTGCTGACTTGGTATCTTCCTTCCTCCCTCCCTCCGAACCCTGTTTTTCAGGCAGACAAAACCTTTCCCTCTCCCATCTATTGTCTTTCCCCCTTTCACCCCATCTTCATTCATCCATCCTCTCTCTGCATCCCTTTGGTCTTTAAGCTGTTACATGGTAATCTAACAGCTTTCCTGTCTGCCTCCCTCCTGCCTTTGCACTGTACCTTCCTGTCTCTCTCATTTCCGAACTTCCCCTCATCCTTTAATCTTCTCCTCAACCTCCAATCTTCCCCATACCACTCCAACCTACCCACCGACCCAAGTCAGTTGCCTCAGTTGCCCTGACAAGGTCACCAATCCCAACAGGATGCAGCTGTCAATATACTCCCCTGCCTTCTAGTCCGCACTGCTCCCTTTATCCTAGTACTGGCTACGGCTCCGGCCGCTCCATCTGGAATCTAGAAACATGCGCGACTAGAAACCTAAGTTTGCCAGGCATTGCCAATCAATCATCTTGTGACAACCACCGGCTCATGGGTGAACAGTTTCCTCTATTTTGACAAATTAATTCTAAATATGCATATAATATTAAGCCACTGTTTTGTGAATATTTTTGGCAGTAAACATTTTCGTTTTAATTTGCTTTTAAATTTAATTATAGCATTTAATTGTAAAAATTTTAAAAAAACAANTTTTTGGCAGTAAACATTTTCGTTTTAATTTGCTTTTAAATTTAATTATAGCATTTAATTGTAAAAATTTTAAAAAACGTTTTTCCACTACCTCAAACTATCTGTGATAATTATTACATTTTGTATAGTCAGCCTGAGAGAGTTTAAAATAGTTGGAGGTAGCTGAAATTTGTGTTGATTGATTAAGAACTCTGAAATTTTTTATTAAAGTGTTTCTTAAAGATGATGGTAAATAAGTTTTTTGTATAAAAAAATTGGGGCTTCAAACTTAAACTTGAAATACAGAAACTGTGACTGACCTTAATAAAGTATATCAATCTAACACTCCGGATCATATTTATTTTCATTTATCTTGCCTAAAGTGGGGAAAAAAATTTTATTTGAATATAAATTCAATTTAGTTTTCTGGCATTTTTTTTTCTTAAGAGGATGCCTATGGTAAACCGCAGTACACTTCTGGCTGATGATGTAGTCTCTTAATATTTTTAGCCATTGCAACATACAAAATGCTTATGAATTGAACTTGGTTTTGAGCCTAGCTGCTTTGATAACATCAGTATTCTTATTTTTGAGAATGTTAAGCGTATATTTATGTTTGGGTAACAGCTGAATCAATTGTCACAAATATTGCTTTTGTTTTTGGAGGTACAGTATTTGTCGCAACTTCCAAAGCCATGGAGTCCCTAGTTTTGGCTTTTTACTGTTATTTAATTGAAATGTGTTTTTTCTGTGTTCCAATTTAGGACTTGCAGTGGTACTGCAGTAGTGTAAATTCTGCATTTTGGATTTGCTTTGACGGGCATGCAGACTCTTCCTGCATTCACTGTAGTTTGACTGTCTTTATTAGTTATGTGACCTCATTACAGGATGTCTTGATGTTGGGGGCCTTTCATTTTAAAACCACTCTTGTGTTTCTTCAGTCTTACAGTCAAACTGTGAGATTAACTTCAATCATTATGCCCAAGCTATTATTTTCAGATACCTTTGTAACCTTACTTTGCATTTCTGCATCTTCAGGTGCGAGCTTCTCTGCTTGTGCAGTATGTTTTAATTCATGATGTGACTGTCAAGATGACTATCTGGTGATTCAAATTACTAGACTTGAAAAGTTAGATGCTATTTTGAGATCTGTGTTAATTATTTGAGTACATTTTATTTATTTCTTAAAAGCATTTAAGCTAAACTTATTATAAAAATGTTTTATGCTTCAAATGAAAAGCACCAAGATTAACTTGTTTGATCAGATGCCCTATAAATTACTTGAAAGTATTTGCTTATCAGTTAGAAAATCAAAGGAAACCTTTATAAAATTTTTAATGTTTTACTTTGAAGTTTTAATGCCTGTTTGTTACCATTTGATTATGAGGACTTAAAGTAAACTTTCACTGTCTACATTATTGGTGGGAATCGAGATGACTTGAAATGTCACGAATGTTATTCTGTGAGTTTGTCACATATTCAATTACAATTTTCTTCTTGTCTACTAAGTCCTTCAGGTAATGAAACTTTATGTCAATATGGCGGGATCTTCTACTGTTCTCAAAACTCTGTGCCATGCAAATTGCACTCTGGTTATCTGTCAGGAGGGTCGGAGTACCTTTTACAATTTGCAGGTCTTCAAGAACACCTTGTAGATATATCATATTACTGGCAGAAACTGCACAAGATGTGTATTCAGCCTCGGCAGTAGATAGTGCTACAGTTGGCTGTTTTCTCGATGCCCACAAAACAGGGTTCTCTCCATGGAAAATTACATGGCCACTTACACTCTTTCTGTCTAACTTGTCCCCTGCCCAGTCAGCATCAGAATAACATTTTATGCTACCATTGGAGACGGGACTTAGGTTTAAACTCATGTCCTTGGTGTTTTTTAAGTATCTCAAAATCCGTTTTGCAGCTTTCCACACTCGGCTAGTGGGTTTATTTAAAAATCTACTGAGGTAGGAAACTGAATAGGTTATATCTGGTCTACTGACCATAGAAATGTACATTAGTGATCCTATCAGTTGCCTAAAAGGTACATTTTCATTAGTAGGATCCTCTGCAGTTACTTGGAAGTTTTTTTCCATAGGAGTTCTGGAACCTTTACATTTACTCATGTTAAATTTATTGAGAACTTTACTAATAAAAGTGCTTTGAGAAATTTTTACATTATTTCTTTCTTTGAATATTTGTGTACCCAAAATACCCTAATCTTTTGCTTGAAATTCTTGTTTTAGATGATTTATTGAATATTCAACCTCGTTCTCTTTTCCTGTCACAAGCATTTCATCAACCCAAATAACACGCCAAACATTCTTACCGACATAAAGACAGAAGTCACTGGATGATCTCTTCATGTTCTTATTTTCCATGAAGTCATGAAATCTCTCGTTCCATTTTCTTGGAGCAGACCTAACTAAGTCTATAAAGGCTTTTAATGAGTTTCAGTACTTTTCCTGGTTCGTTTTTCACACCATCGGGGGTTTTGATGTAGATATCATTGTCTAAATATCCATTTAAAAAGGCAGTTGGTATATCAAGTTGTCTTACATTCCAGTTGTTAGATATTGCAAAGGATATAAACAACCAAATTGTAGGTAGTTTGGCTACTGGTGCATAGACATTGTAGGAGACCTGTTCAATTCATAAGCTGATGACCTTATAGCTTCACCCCAAAGTTGTCTAGGTAGATCACTGTCAACAAATTTATTCCTAACTTTGTTCATCAGAGTTAAATTCATCCTCTCTGACTTAGAGTTTTGCTGAGGAGTGTAGGTCATTGTGTACTCTATTATTATACCTTTTTATCTACAATATCTTTTGAAATTAGTAGAAGTGAACTCCGTACCATTATCTAACCGAATACGTTTTGTTTTGGCTCCATGTTGAGTCTTTACCATTTTCACATAGTTCATCAAGTTTAGTTCTGCTTCGTTTTTATTTTTCAGAAGATACACAGTGGTAAAATGAGAAAAGTCATCCACAACTACTTGGAAGTACCGTTCTTCATCTCTTGTTGGCGTTTTCACTGGTGCACGGATAACCGAATAAATTAGTTCACCAATTTCCTTAGTTAATCTTGTAGTTCTTTTAAAGGGGAGCCATCTAGCTTTTCCTTCAAGACACTGAGGACACCTTTCGTCACTGTATGGCAACTTTAATAATTGTAGACATAGTCTATTCAGATGTTCCAATCGTTTATGCCATAAACTTGCCTCACTAGCATTAAGCCCACTGAATTCTTTATTGACATTGGCACATAAAGGTTTTATATTTAAGATGAAGAGGTTACAATGTCCAATTTTACATTTCAAATAGGTATTCTTACCTTTAATTGCCACTTTACTATGGCTGAATATGACTGTCAAATTCTTCTGAATTAATTGAGACACTGATAAGAGGTTATTTCTCAATCCAATAAGTGCTTCAAAAGAAATAGTTGTATTGTTGGACAGTCCTGTAAACTTCCCACACTTGATTGCAGTCATTTCACCACCATTTGCTGTCTTCATTATGACTTTGTGTTGTAAATCTTTAATGTCTGTCATATACTGTTGTAAGCTCGCACCACTAAATTATTGGTAGCTCCAGAATCTAATATAAAAATGTCACTTTGTTTACCTATGTCACAGTTGAAGGCAGAAAATGTAATGTCTGCCTGTTGAGCCTTAGACACACTAACACTACTCTTCTTAAAAGGCTTTCTTCCCGAATGTTTCTTGAGGCTTTCATATTTTTCCCTATGCCAGCAATTAGCAATTTTGTGTCCTATTTTACCACATCCATGACACGTTATTTTAAAAGAAACTTCACCCTTTGTTGATAAGGAATCAGTTTGCTGTTGGCCTTCTTTCTTAATTTCTTCTTCCAACGGTCAGCGTTTGACAAATTCCATAGTTAAATCTTGCCTCATAGTTTCAATAGCAGTTATTACAGTATTAAAGTTATTGCCCACGGTTAAAAGGAGATGGCAGATCTTGTGTTTCTTCCATTTTAGTACCTGCATTTCCTATATCTCGGAACGAGTTTGTCAAATTGTAGAAAATGATCCTCGTGTTTGTCGCGGGGTTGTATTTAAGGGCTAATAATTTACTTGAGATATACCTTACTTAAAACACTTTTTCTTTCAAAAACTTCTTCTAATGACTTTACCATGTCCTTCGCAAATTTGGCATCTTTTACTAAGTCCAGATACTTATCCGACAAACACTGTACAATCACCGACTTGGCTTTGGCGTCCTTTAATAGAAAAGCTTCTTTTTGATAGTAGTTGCCTTTCCTCCAAAATCATTTTCAGACGGAACTTCCAATTTCCGAAGTTATTATTGTTGGATAAAATAGGTAAGCAAAATTGTCCGTTTGCGGTCGCCATCTTATCTTTTCGCTTCCCCTCAGGAATTATATTAATTTAATTCTCGTCACTTTCCCGAACCGAATTTCACAAAAACTTCACGTACTTTACGAGCGGTGAACTGGGCCCATAGCCTGTTAAATAAATTTAGATACGGGTTGTGAGGAGAAGCATTAATACAAGGCATTATCGGGAGAGTCGTTTAATGAGCTCTACCCACAACAACACGAGACACATGACTGAGCGGGAGGTACCTTACCGAACAGGTTATGTTACACAATTCTGATACGGCGTCTGTCCACTTAGCATATGCCTTGGAGTGGTATCACGTAGCATTGTCTGTTGCCTTTGCCTCACTGTGAAAAGCCATGGCTGACAACACTGGTTGAGGTGCGCCTTGACCCGGTGGATTTTCCTAAGTTGACCACTCCTCCTATTGCTTACAACTGCCTTTTTATTGATTATTCTGTGTTCAATGGTTGTATTTGAATCACTTAATGCAGAAAGGGCCTTAGTCCAAAATTGTTGTTTTGCAGGAAAACACGAAAATGATATTTTGAACAAAATATCACCCAAAACACTTGTAAAACATGTGCATTACATAGATTATATTTCAGTTATGGATTGTGAAAGAGCATATAGATTAACTACTGTGTAATGTCCATTTAGGGACTGTAAAAGTCACTGGACTGAGGCCCTCTTCTGCACAAATCACTAACATTTACTGGCAAACCGTAAAATGCTAATTAGATACACAAAATATGTTTTACAGTGAAAGTTATTGATCCTTGGGACCTCTCAACTGTCCTGAGTACAAGATAAAATGTCATCATATTCTTGTTACTTTTCTAGTTACTGTCTTCATCTTCATTGGAGCGAACTGCAGTAGGTCACAAGAGAATTTGTTCATAGAAGTACATATGTTGGTGATCAACATACCACAACGCCTTTCTGATATCATTCATTTTAGGTTGTTTTATTGGAATCCTATCTTTATAAGATGGAATGTCTGGAAAACGAATGTCTGAAATACATTTGCCAGGTTGTCTCAGAATGAAGGTATGCCTTATGCAGCTATCAATAAATAGAAAAGTAACTATTATACTGGGATATTGTGACTTGTAAACAAGTTGAAACTGTGAAACTATTGCAAAATGAATTTTCTTGTCCCTTGCTAGAGGCCGGCTTTTCATGCAAACTGTGTCCTTGTAGTACTGGGACCACTACTTTTTGAAGTTCAATATTTCCTCCTCATCAACTTCAATAACTTCAAACTTTTCTGGCTTACATGAACAAAATTCATTTAGTAATTTGGTGAACAGTTTATAGCCAATCAATTCTATTTAGGTAATGTTTAATCAATGCAAAATCTCTGTCACACGGAAAAAAAGAATGGCAGCACACAGGAAAAAATTGAATAATTCTTCTGAAGCAACCAGTGTCATTAAGAGTAAATACATATGTATAGAATTCCAACAGCTTTTTAATATGCTGTCATACACATTTAATAGCTCAAAAAGAAACACGAAAGTACTTCTGATTGTGGTTATCCATTTTGTGCCAGTTTCTACATCACCTTGGAGATCTACCACTGGTGGTAAACATCTGGAGGTACAGCACGCAATGCGCTACTTTTTATTTTACATGGCGAGTTCCCCAGGAGGCCTATTACCATGTCACAGATATGCACACAATGTTGAATCATAAAAACAACTTCACAAGTTGTTTTTACAATACAGCATCATTTGCTTACGTGAAAAAATGAGCATAAACCGCTGGAGAGATGTATTATTTGTAAAGATTCATTCTAGACAACAGTAGTGGTTCTCAGTTAAAGTTTCTCTGAATGAATATAGCTCTGACTTCAGCTCCACGTTTATTCCGTGGTGCAACATTCTCAACAGCAGGAACAGGAGGCATGAAATGATCCTTGTCAGCCGGAGGAGGTGGTAGTGGTTCACCATGAGCAACTGCAATGTTATGTAACACAGTACATGCAGCGATGACCCTGCCGGTTGTATGGAGGCGTGTTCATAGTCGATGGCCCAAGCATGCAAACCTTCGTTTCCATGNAGGCATGAAATGATCCTTGTCAGCCGGAGGAGGTGGTAGTGGTTCACCATGAGCAACTGCAATGTTATGTAACACAGCACATGCAGCAATGACCCTGCCGTTTGTATGGAGGCTTGTCCGTAGTCGATGGCCCAAGCATGCAAACCTTTGTTTCCATACTCCGAACAGCCTTTCCACTGTGTTCCTGGTCCTCTTATGTGCTGCGTTGTACCTGTTTTCTGCAGCTGTTGTTGGGACCAGTAACGGAGTGAACAGAAACGGCAGTTGAGGGTAGCCATTGTCACCCAGCAGTATTCCTGGCAGAGAGTGATTTTCAAAACGGGTCAACACCCTGCTGTTATTGAAAATTCTAGAGTCATGAGTACTGCCGGGCTACCTAGTCACAATGTCCAGGATCTGTAGGTTAGAGCCTGAGACAACTTACAAATTTAATTTATCAATGTTACCGAAAATATTAACAATGATGAATGCTGACAGACAAAAACATTTTAGTATTGGCATATTTAAAATAAATTGTAAGGTATTAACAGTTTTGTATCCAATAAACATTACGCACACAATCCTGTAAATAAATNCATATTTAAAATAAATTGTAAGGTATTAACAGTTTTGTATCCAATAAACATTACGCACACAATCCTGTAAATAAATTGTTGACATAAGCAATCATGTGGTGCACATCCCAACAAACATACCTGAACATTGAGCGACATGTATCCTTTCCTATTACGGTACAGCTCTGCGAACTGGCCACCTGAGCTCCTAATGCCAATGTGGGTGCAATTGATGCATCCACTTACTCCAGGAAACCCACCATTCACATAGAACAGCCTGTAATTTTCCTGAATTGTGGCTGTCCANTGATGCATCCACTTACTCCAGGAAACCCACCATTCACATAGAACAGCCTGTAATTTTCCTGAATTGTGGCTGTCCAGGAAAATGCACAAACTGCAAGAGGTGGCCAGTTAGTTCAGAGGATACTACTACATGTTACAAAAGTCAAAGTCAATACTTGTAAGAAATGCCTCTGCCTTACTTACACAATTCAACTCAACTACCTGCGAGAAATACTAGACACCTTATTGCAGATATTACTGATTACCACAAGCTTATTTTAAAATTGCTTGTCAGACATGTTGGAACGTATGTACTGATAAGCACTACACATCACTACTGTGGTCACATAATATGACAGATGTTTAAACACGAGAAGATGGACTCAAGTGTAATTTACTATTTACATTTTATAGGATATTTGCAAGTAATTGTACTGTCCACATGGTTTACAGTGTTCTGACGTGACCAAACTGAACGTCATATTGCACGAACCAGTATTTTTATGCATCTAATCTAATAGGTACTTGTGAATGGATAACCTAGTGGGTACTTTTGGGTTGCATGGCTTAGCTGATTTGCATTCTATACATAGTATCATTAAGGGTTGGGTCTGCAACCTATCATACTAGCATGAACAAATTGCAATACCAATTTCACACCCAACAATTCATTTTGACATCAACTGATTTGCGCTTGGGGTCTATACACCACCCACCACGAGCACCACCACTTGATACAACATGACCAAACCGTCAAGTAATAATAATAACCAATAAAAGACTGGAACCAGGCTGCCGCCTGGTTGCGAGANTACAACATGACCAAACCGTCAAGTAATAATAATAACCAATAAAAGACTGGAACCAGGCTGCCGCCTGGTTGCGAGACCTCTCACCTCTGCTCTACCTGACCAAACTCCTTCACGCTTCAAGTTATGTCTTAACTGAAGCACACTTCTGTTAGAGTTTTCCAACTCATCATCCCACTATCTGTTGGTAGGAGTTTGGGCAGTGACCTTTAGCACTTGGTCGCAGGTATACTGTATGGCAGCTGTGATCTTCTNTACAACATGACCAAACCGTCAAGTAATAATAATAACCAATAAAAGACTGGAACCAGGCTGCCGCCTGGTTGCGAGATCTCTCACCTCTGCTCTACCTGACCAAACTCCTTCACGCTTCAATTTATGTCTTAACTGACGCACACTTCTGTTAGAGTTTCCCAACTCATCATCCCACAATCTGTTGGTAGGAGTTTGGGCAGTGACCTTTAGCACTTGGTCGCAGGTATACTGTATGGCAGCTGTGATCTTCTCAGCTCTCTCTCTTGACAATCTTCTATGCCTCAAGCACCTCAGCTTCAGTCAGTAGCAGATGGTCAAATCTCTTCCAGTTAGTACCGCTGTGAATGTACCTGGGTCTTAGCACCGCTGACTTATGCTCAGGTATTTCTGTCAATCTTACCGAAAATAGGATTAGGGTGGTCACTTGCGCTGCCCTCTAACACTTCCCATTCTGTCTCTTTCCTTTCTGCTTTTGCAGTGGCCAAAGTAACGTCGATATACATTTCCGTGTCATAAGCTAGAGATACGTATGNCACTTGGTCGCAGGTATACTGTATGGCAGCTGTGATCTTCTCAGCTCTCTCTCTTGACAATCTTCTATGCCTCAAGTACCTCAGCTTCAGTCAGTAGCAGATGGTCGAATCTCTTCCAGTTAGTACCGCTGTGAATGTACCTGGGTCTTAGCACCGCTGACTTATGCTCAGGTATTTCTGTCAATCTTACCGAAAATACGATTAGGGTGGTCACTTGCGCTGCCCTCTAACACTTCCCATTCTGTCACTTTCCTTTCTGCTTTTGCAGTGGCCAAAGTAACGTCGATATACATTTCCGTGTCATAAGCTAGAGATACGTATGNTCTTTCCTTTCTGCTTTTGCAGTGGCCAAAGTAACGTCGATATACATTTCCGTGTCATAAGCTAGAGATACGTATGTGGCCATATGGCCTGCTGCGTTGCAAATGTGCAAGCCTCTTGAAGTGATGAATTGTTCCACCATTACTCCCTTATCTGTTTCAGGCAAGAACCACATTTGCAACTTAGTATTTGCATCAGCAGCTATAACAATTTCGGTGTTGTGCATTCTGTCCAGGATTTTATCCTACACTTCAAGATGTACCTCGGTGCTCTCAGCAAACTGGAAGTATGAGGAAACCAAATATATCTGCTTGTTCACCATTAACTGTGTTACTAGGTTGTGTTCTGTTGACATGTTCTCCAGTATCATATTTGTGTACTGCTTTCGCAGCCAGATCCCAGCCTTGGGATTTTCACCACTAGTCAGCACTACTACTGGCGACCCCGGAAGCAATTCAATGTCTATTTCTTCTGCCACTTTGACCATTTCTGCACTGATCGCTGCTGATCCTTGAAGATTAATCTGTCCACGTACCATATTCTCAACAGCCATAGTTGACACGGGCTATCTCCTGTTCATAGATTCTGATGTAAGCTGGACACACTCTTGAGTCCACTCTATGACCATAATTTTTGTCCCCTTTACAATTAGCACAGTTGGTGATATTATTTTGTTTACACTCTTTATGTGAGTGTCCCTCTTCCACACAGATTGAGCATGTTTCTTTGTCTCACTCTTTGAGTGTCCTTTTTCTGCACAGATTGAGCATGAAAGAAACAGAGTGACTTTGAGTGTCCTTTTTCTGCACAGATTGAGCATGTTTCTTTGTCTCACTCTTTGAGTGTTTCTTTGTCTCACTCTTTGAGTGTCCCTTTTCTGCACAGATCGAGCATGTTTTTTGGTCTTTACACNGTGTTTCTTTGTCTCACTCTTTGAGTGTCCCTTTTCTGCACAGATCGAGCATGTTTTTTGGTCTTTACACCTAGTGGCCAGATGTCCATATTTCTGGCACTTATAGCACCTTAAAACCACTATGAAGACCCTGACTCTGCAGCAGGCAAGCTTGATATATAACTTGCCCTGTTCTATGATGGATTTCCTTAGCTGTGCAGAGCATTCGAACACAATGTGAAATGTGTTTGCTTTCCTGTCACCCTTCCTCATTCTTGGGGCCATTGTTCTCTTGAGTGTCCACACTCGTGTCAGAGTCCTTGGAGTTCTGGGCTTGTATTGTCCTAACAGTTCGCCCTCTTTGTCCATTTCTCTTGGGACATCATAGACCATTATTTTTGGTCCACACCTTCCGGGCTCTTCTAGTTTCAGCCCAAGGCTTTTAATCTTGCTTGCTGTCTGTATCTTTTGGAGTGCCAGGTCATCTGCAGCCGCTACCATCACTCCTCCGTTCCGTAATACGTACATATTACAGATTTTTAGACCATCCTTAACAGGGTTAAGGGTCTTCTGTAGTATTTCCCTGGTCTCTTTGCTTGTTTGATCCTCTTTCTGAGGTATAACCATTACCAATTTTTTTTGGAGGTTTTGCCTCCGGCTTTTTAGTCATCTTTACTGGAATGACTGTAGAGACCGCTTTTGCATATGTTNGAGGTTTTGCCTCCGGCTTTTTAGTCATCTTTACTGGAATGACTGTAGAGACCGCTTTTGCATATGTTATGCCTTCAGATCCTGTCTGTGCCCTTTCAGTTTTGCATTTTACAACAGCACACCATTCAGGTATGCTTTCAGTTTTGCCAGTCTTGTATTGGCAGTTCTCCCTGTTCTATTTTTTGCTGGCACCTGTAGAGTATTCTACCAGTTCCTGGTAGAGTTCCTCTATCTTCTCTGTCAATTCCTTGATTTCTGAAGACTGCTCTTCGTCTTCTTTGTCTTCCTTTTTCTTTGGAAACACCTTGATGGTGAGTTCTTTTACAAACTGCACTACTGTGGATGAATTTCCCTCATCCACTTCTTCCTGGATTCACTGGGCTCTTCACACTGTGCCTGGGTTCAACAGTTGGATGACGGCCCAAAGAATAAATTCCTTGGGCACGTCAGTAGTTTATATCGCTTATATTTTCTCCTTTCGTTCGCTCCAGAGACCACCTGCTCTGGGACAAACCAGGATTGGTGACCACCATTAGTCATAGTGCAGACTTCTGTAAAAAAAAANCAGAGACCACCTGCTCTGGGACAAACCAGGATTGGTGACCACCATTAGTCATAGTGCAGACTTCTGTAAAAAAAAAAGTCACTAAACACATTACACTTTCTCTATATACAGTCTCTGTCCACTATTCACTATTCTGTAAGGTTTTTGGCCCCACTGGCCAAGGACTAAAGCCCTAGACCAACCCTGCCCTTCTACACTATGCTCTCTTCGCCGGCTCTAGTNCACTAAACACATTACACTTTCTCTATATACAGTCTCTGTCCACTATTCACTATTCTGTAAGGTTTTTGGCCCCACTGGCCAAGGACTAAAGCCCTAGACCAACCCTGCCCTTCTACACTATGCTCTCTTCGCCGGCTCTAGTGAACTGCACAGTGCAGATTATGGCTGCTCACAGGTCCATCACTGTACCCAACAGACTGATCACTTAGAGTCCGTTTCCACTTCCTGGCCCACACTGAACGGGAGCGCAACCAGTGTCATGATATCTTCTAGTTCAAATTCAAATTACACAATTACTGTTCGCCACACAGCAAAGGTAGGTCTGATCTCGAGATGGCACTGATCCGAGAAGTATCCCAAGAAAACCACGTGTCTTGTGACAAAAAAAAATAATTTTACTCCTTTACCTCACTTAGCTATTGGCCATCCAAGGGTTCACATTCTATTTTTTAATAATTTAAAATTCTATCTTGTAATTAATGTCTGCAGAAAGGGAAAGGACTCACGGCCGGTTAGGTATGGGGGAGTTTCCCAGGGTGAACACAGTTGCAGCACGCAGCACCAAGAGTCACGTGTCTGGGCCTCATCGCGGCTCCCACCATATCCCAAGTACAGTCCATCATGACTCGAGTAGATCAATTCAACTACTTCCCTCCTTTGTCTAGGGCTGCACTTGTTTGGCAAGGCCTCGACGAGACTCCAGGACACAGCACCGATGCCCAGTTCCACACCCTAGAAATCTCCAACCCTGCCCCACCCGCCAGCACTGCCCTGCCCACGTCCATCGACAATTTTAATTTCATTACTTATCAATTACTGAATAATAATTCTGATTCTATATTGTCAGAATGGTGAGTCATCATAGCTTCCCTCGACACTCACTAGGTCTTCATGGTAGGTATCTGATGCCCGGTCGCCTCACCACTCCAACACAGCAAATATCAAAGGCCATGGGCAGGTTATTCCCGCCGCCACCGCCCCGACCAGCCAGAGAGCAAGGGCCGCCACCAGCTGGCGTGGCGATGCCAGACATAACCCTCTGGGCCCCTTATCCCCTCCCTATCCTTTTAATACATTAAATATAAACAATTTTCCTTTTATTCTCCGTTCCAGCCTAATAATTGTCCAGGACATACAGATTTCCCTTCGGGATCCCTCAGCCTTCCCTTCCAAGAGCAGTAGAGAACAGAGCTATACCCCTCAGACGCCTAGTCCACGGAGAATCACGAGAGGTCGCCGCTCTGGTTCTACAGCTCTCCATTCTTTTTTTTACATAAATTTTTATCACTAAATTATAACAGAAAAAAAAAAACAAATAAAAAACATAAAATAACATTCAATTACATTTGCAAAGCCAAAATATTTTTCTGAGTACAATGTTCTTGTACAAAACATAAATAAACAATCAAAACAATAAAATCTAAAATCAAACAAATTTAAGTAAATAATGTATATGCCCCACCCCATTTCTATTTTCTACTATTCTCCTTTTTCCCAGTTCCCAGCACATCACCGACCAGCTACACCTATATAATTCTGTTAAATTCTCATTTAATGTTTAAACTATCTGGTATACGTTTTTAACAAATTAATTGACAAAATTAACAATTCTTTCATCATATATTTGTAATGGCCATGTTCTGAAATTTTATTCAATAGGGATTTTAAAACTTTCCTTTCTTTATTAAACATACTACAAACATAAAATAAATGGTAGAAGTCTTGAGATCCGAGACCACATGGATATACATCATCAATTATATTTATATTTTTTAAATACGTTTTATTTGACAATATCCTGTTAATACCTTTTTAACCTCATTTTAATTTACTTTTATTTAAAATACCAATCATTTATGTCCTTTACAAAATTTTTTATATTCAACCCATTGTCTTCTTTTGTATACTCCTCTTGCCAATCCCACACTTCATTTGTATAATTGTTTTTTCAATTCCTTTATACCTATAGGACAGTTATCATTATTTTTCTCAATCCAAATTATTTAATCTTCTATTAATTTATTAAACCTATCACCTTTATATATTATTTCTCCTATTTCATTTTTAATTTTATTTATTATGTTCCTATATTTTAAACTACAGTCAATTAGAATTATTTTACTTGTTATTACTGCTAGATAAGATGTTGTTGGTGTCAAGTTTGACGCTACTTTCACATGAGTCATACAGGATGGTGGCTAGTAGGGTACTGAGTTACTGTACTTTGGTGCAGACTAAGGGCACCTGTAGTTGTTGCGTAAGGGATGAACAAATACTCTTATTCTCAGTTAGTTAACACACAAGTCTTTTATTTGACTGAAAATAACAGGGTATTCACACACATACACATGAGACTGAGCCCCCCCCCTCCTCCACATGTCGTAGGCCTGGAGGCCGGATTGGCGGAATGCTATGCGTCGGGGGAAAGTTTGCTTGAATGGAGACATTTTTACTTAACTGTGACTGCGGCTTCTGGTGAGTTGTCTTCGTTGGTTGGTGGAGCTGGGTCAGCTCGGTGTCCCTTCTCAGAAGTCCGGGGTTGATTTTGGCGGGACTTGTGGTGTCTCTAAGACCTCGGCTGGCTGTTCCCGTCGGAGACCTTAGCGCGTCTCTTTTCCTGCGTGCGACGTCCGCGACGATCCGACTTGCGCTTCTGACTTCACTGCCTCCCGTCTCAGCTGGTGAACAACTAACTCCCGTCTCGGCTGATGAACAACTGACTTCTTTCTCGGCTGCGCTTATGATTTAACTCGTTCGTCACTATATTGAAGCTACCTTCGTCAGCGATTTCTCGGAAGAGAATTGGGGAGTTCCCCTGTGTAACTCGGGCGTTTTTGCGCCCGATTTTGTGTCTTGTCAGTGGATTATGGGCTCCAACCAGGGTGGAGGAAGGGTGAGGGTGGTGTCGCGGGGATTCCTACGGTACTCATTTCTGAGCTGTGGTCTGCACAAATTCTGGTTGGGGGCAGCCCCTGCTTCTTTCGTCATGCGCACCTATCTACTATTTCTCTTGCGTGGCTGAAGGTTCTCCCCCGATCCATAAATGGGACTTTCCTTGTATCCTTCGTGCTTCGGTTCATCCCCAGGGGTGAATCCCCGGGTTGAAAGTGAAAGTTTCGTGGTCAGCTACCTGCCCTGGATATGTATTAATAAGATGGCAGGGTGTGGTAACGGCGCTGTGCCTATTCTAGTATGCGACATGCGTCAAGTTCATTATTTTTATTAATATATATCTCCGCGATGCTTTTAACATTCTTTTTGTGTCTGTATGTTCTATCCTATTTCCAAAACATGTACTAGCATATTGAATTACATTAAAATACAATGCTTGATTAATTATAATTTCATTTTTATAACTACAATGTTCTGTATTCCAAATTAACTGTTTCTGTCTCAAAAATATTGTTTTGGTGTTTTCTGTTATATATCTTATACGTGATAAAAAATTTCACCTATTATTAAATACAATCCCCTAATATATTATCCTTTTTTTTTTTTTTATCAATATTGAATTATATTTTACAGTCCTTTTAACATAATGGCCAATATTTTTTCAGATAGTTTAAGATTTTTATTTTCAATCCATTGAATTGTTTTTTTCATTATTACCTGCAATTTAATTTCCAATTCTTTACGTGTATTTCCTTCTATCACTACAATGCAATTGTCTGCAAATGCAACTACTTTAAAACTTTCATTATTATTTTGTTTTATGTACACATTTATTACTAAATTCCACAAAGTGGATCCTAGTACAGATCCTTGTGGGCATCTTTGGTTAATTGCTCTAATTATTGTTTGTTACCTGTTCAACATTTACTGTAATTTCTCTTGTATCTAAGTAATCCCACAAAATTTCCTTTAATTTCTTCCCTATATTTATTTTATTAATTTGTTTCTTAATGTCGTGCCATATTACAGTTCAAAATGCATTACTAATGTCCATAGAAATTCCTTAAACGCTGCCCAATTTGTAGAATCTTGAGTAAGATTTTCTTCATTTTCCAGTTATTCTTCCTATTGATGTGTATCTACTTGCTGGATGTGTCCTTTTAGATTTGTTAATATCATCTTGTTTTATTTTTGGTGTTGAACTTGTTACTCTACTACTTCTACCACTACCGCCAGATGTCATACTAAGCTATGTATCTTCGGAGACCCTGGTCGCCGGTCTTACTCAACAACTTTGTTGGGTCCCTCAACTTTTAAAAAAATTTTCCATCTTTTATTTATAACCTTTAATGTTTAAAATTTTCTTTAATATCCTCCTTTAATTATTCTGAATACAANCGGCTGATGAACAACTGACTTCTTTCTCGGCTGCGCTTATGATTTAACTCGTTCGTCACTATATTGAAGCTACCTTTGTCAGCGATTTCTCGGAAGAGAATTGGGGAGTTCCCCTGTGTAACTCGGGCGTTTTTGCGCCCGATTTTGTGTCTTGTCAGTGGATTATGGGCTCCAACCAGGGTGGAGGAAGGGTGAGGGTGGTGTCACGGGGATTCCTACGGTACTCATTTCTGAGCTGTGGTCTGCACAAATTCTGGTTGGGGGCAGCCCCTGCTTCTTTCGTCATGCGCACCTATCTACTATTTCTCTTGCGTGGCTGAAGGTTCTCCCCCGATCCATAAATNCCCCTGCTTCTTTCGTCATGCGCACCTATCTACTATTTCTCTTGCGTGGCTGAAGGTTCTCCCCCGATCCATAAATGGGACTTTCCTTGTATCCTTCGTGCTTCGGTTCATCCCCAGGGGTGAATCCCCGGGTTGAAAGTGAAAGTTTCGTGGTCAGCTACCTGCCCTGGATATGTATTAATAAGATGGCAGGGTGTGGTAACGGCGCTGTGCCTATTCTAGTATGCGACATGCGTCAAGTTCATTATTTTTATTAATATATATCTCNGGGTGTGGTAACGGCGCTGTGCCTATTCTAGTATGCGACATGCGTCAAGTTCATTATTTTTATTAATATATATCTCAGCGATGCTTTTAACATTCTTTTTGTGTCTGTATGTTCTATCCTATTTCCAAAACATGTACTAGCATATTCAATTACATTAAAATACAATGCTTGATTAATTATAATTTCATTTTTATAACTACAATGTTCTGTATTCCAAATTAACTGTTTCTGTCTCAAAAATATTGTTTTGGTGTTTTCTGTTATATATCTTATACGTGATAAAAAATTTCACCTATTATTAAATACAATCCCCTAATATATTATCCTTTTTTTTTTTTTTATCAATATTGAATTATATTTTACAGTCCTTTTAACATAATGGCCAATATTTTTTCAGATAGTTTAAGATTTTTATTTTCAATCCATTGAATTGTTTTTTTCATTATTACCTGCAATTTAATTTCCAATTCTTTACGTGTATTTCCTTCTATCACTACAGTGCAATTGTCTGCAAATGCAACTACTTTAAAACTTTCATTATTATTTTGTTTTATGTACACATTTATTACTAAATTCCACAAAGTGGATCCTAGTACAGATCCTTGTGGGCATCTTCGGTTAATTGCTCTAATTATTGTTTGTTACCTGTTCAACATTTACTGTAATTTCTCTTGTATCTAAGTAATCCCACAAAATTTCCTTTAATTTCTTCCCTATATTTATTTTATTAATTTGTTTCTTAATGTCGTGCCATATTACAGTTCAAAATGCATTACTAATGTCCATAGAAATTCCTTAAATGCTGCCCAATTTGTAGAATCTTGAGTAAGATTTTCTTCATTTTCCAGTTATTCGTCCTATTGATGTATCTCTACTTGCTGGATGTGTCCTTTTAGATTTGTTAATATCATCTTGTTTTATTTTTGGTGTTGAACTTGTTACTCTACTACTTCTACCACTACCGCCAGATGTCATACTAAGCTATGTATCTTCGGAGACCCTGGTCGCCGGTCTTACTCAACAATTTTGTTGGGTCCCTCAACTTTTAAAAATTTTTTCCATCTTTTATTTATAACCTTTAATGTTTAAAATTTTCTTTAATATCCTCCTTTAATTATTCTGAATACAACAATATTTTATTTTACTCTATCTGTCAATTCTCTGCCGAGTTATTACACTTGAAGAGAATGCAGCAATAATAATGGACAACATAACAGCATGGTCTAGGAAAGAAAGCTGAACTTCTCCACAAGTAAGACTATGATTATGATGAAAGGGAAACTACAGAGGCAACCCACAGTGTGGTTTGGTGGGGAGGCGCTAAGATCAGTCATTATGCAGCCTTCTGGCAAAGGTAACTCCAGCAGTCCATCAAACAATATATTCCACAGTATGGGTCCCAAAACAGTTCCCTGTGTTTCTAGTTCCAGCAGTTTAGCTGGAGTGCACACTTATAGTATGACTAATTAAAATTAAAACTCAGCCGCCATACTGATTTCTATGTGGACAATAGGATGTGTTTCATTAATAACTATTATAGGAACCTGGTGCTGAGAAATAAAATCTATCAGCTATTGTTTCTTATTGTGAACACCTCTAGCATTCCAATAAGCAATACTATTGACTAAATTAAACCTATGAGATGGCCTCTCATTGGCCGGCACCTGATTGGGTGAGGACTGGTCAGTCGCGGAGGCTGGGGCAGGGCGGCTGGCTGCTGCTCCCGAGCGACAGTCTGCTGCGGAGGATATTTACCCACCTTTCGGCGAGTTTGGTGGCTCTCCTTTCTCGTAAATGATGGGGTTGGGGGGACTTGAACTTGGTGCGGAGGGTTAGCGAGAACTGGAAAATCCAACTCGTTGTAAGACAACACACCATAGGTGTTTGCAGTGGAAATTGGGTGGCTTCACACATATTCTGGCACAAAGTTATGCACCTGTGTGCACCTGGAATCATGGCCCTGAACAGCAGTCCACTGTTCATGGGCTGGCTTAGCCCAGGGGGCGGGGTGTGCCCGGTACTGTGTTCCTGGAGGGGGGAGGCAGCAGGGCCTGCGTGCTCTGTTGCTGGTGCTNGGGCTGGCTTAGCCCAGGGGGCGGGGTGTGCCCGGTACTGTGTTCCTGGAGGGGGGAGGCAGCAGGGCCTGCGTGCTCTGTTCCTGGTGCTCTCTGCTCTCTTCTGCAGCCAGAAAGCGTCACTTCTCTGCCTAGTAGGCAGTACAACCGTTAGAGTTGGCTGTGTGGTTGCTGCCACAACAACACAGTGCCCGGGGACCTGTCATCCTCGTCTGGCAAGGTACAATCTACAGTGTGGTGCGCCTGACCACACAGGCGGCAGCGAGCTGCGGCACTGCACACCCCGCTGCAGGCCCTTGATATGCTGGGCACTCACTCCCTTCAGTCCACACTATGTTTGTGGTCCAGTTTTTTTTCTTGCAATTACAGTACTTCTCTTGGTACTTTGTATCTGCCTTTGTTGGACATTCTTCAAACTTGTAATTTTTTTACATATCCCAAGCATGCTTGCTCCGCATTGCATCTACTGGCAATATGGCCCCATTGCTAACATTTTAAACATCTCGAGACGGAGATATAATCTTGCACTCTGCAACTCTCATATCCAACAAAGATTCCTCCATCATTTGAGCTTCATCCTTATGTTTGGCTCACACTCCAGGACAATATTGGCCCTGCCAGCATCCCTTTTACCCGTTCTATGCCTGATCACAACTTTCTTCCTGAAAGTCTCCATATCCATGTCGACAGATATAAAGTTGTGCCGGTATATAGTGTCTATAAATTTTGTAACATTTCTCTTAAGTTAGGATTCCTAAATTCTGTTCTCCATATTTTTATTGACTCATTGGTATTCTCAAAACAAATACACGTATCTCACTGGATGTATATTATCAATGATAAAAATTTAAAACATCTTGGAGCAATTATAGATGAACTGCTTGTGTCAAAATTTAATTCTTTTAATCACCCACACATCCATTCTTGGCGGTGGTGATGGTATTTGTGAAAGAGAAAAAGCTTTCTGCATCACACTCCTTGTAACCTGCGTCCTGATTAGCTGTTAGTTGACCATGCCATACTCCTCATCCAATCAGCAATGGTGAGATGAGAGCCAATCAGGATACTTTTCTTTAATTTCATGTGATTTACAAATTTTAATACTTACTATCCTATAAGGGCTAAATAACNCCAATCAGGATACTTTTCTTTAATTTCATGTGATTTACAAATTTTAATACTTACTATCCTATAAGGGCTAAATAACTTCTAATTCTTAATCTGAAAATTATATTAATTACTCACCACGACAACCAAATAATCTGAAACCAACAAATTAATAAAACCTGAAAAACCACAATGTTACAACTTTTCATTATCATCCACACTCTGGATGCCANTGAAACCAACAAATTAATAAAACCTGAAAAACCACAATGTTACAACTTTTCATTATCATCCACACTCTGGATGCCAAACAATCACTTAGGCCCCTATTTTTAGGGGCCTCCAGTTTTAAGCCAAGCTCCTTAATTTTGGCTTGATNCCAATCAGGATAGTTTTCTTTAATTTCATGTGATTTACAAATTTTAATACTTACTATCCTATAAGGGCTAAATAACCTCTAATTCTTAATCTGAAAATTATATTAATTACTCACCACGACAACCAAATAATCCGAAACCAACAAATTAATAAAACCTGAAAAACCACAATGTTACAACTTTTCATTATCATCCACACTCTGNAATAATCCGAAACCAACAAATTAATAAAACCTGAAAAACCACAATGTTACAACTTTTCATTATCATCCACACTCTGAATGCCAAACAATCACTTAGGCCCCTATTTTTAGGGGCCTCCAGTTTTAAGCCAAGCTCCTTAATTTTGGCTTGATNGATGCCAAACAATCACTTAGGCCCCTATTTTTAGGGGCCTCCAGTTTTAAGCCAAGCTCCTTAATTTTGGCTTGATTTCTCTACCTTTCAAGCATCTCTCATAATTCCGCCCTTGCTGAATTCGCTGATGTTCCTTATTTGTAATCCATCTTCCTTAGGGTCAATGGATTTCTTAAGTTGTTCCTTCTGTTGTGTACTGGAGATTCCCTCTTCTCTGGGTACACAAGCACAACCTTCCTTGGTGGCCTTGGCTTAAAGTTCTTCACTTATAGCTGCCTGGGCATAACTCTTGATATCCGGTATTGATGCCTCCACTAGTTCTTCATTTTCTATTAACCCCTATCTGAGTTTTTACTAAAAAGACAATCAGTCATGTTAGTGATAATATCACTAGTCTCTGTATGTGTGTCTGCCACACACTTTTCAATGGATTTGACAAAGTCTGACTCAGCCAATGAGCCACCCTCATACTGTTTATGTTGCTCATAGTCGTTTCATTCTTCCATCTCTTGCTGGAAGCGTAGGGCCTTTCGAACTTCCAGGTTCTGATGTGTCTCAGACATCAGTGACTGTCTTCACAGTTTTTCCACTACGGACAACTTGGGTGAATTCTTGTACCTTTTTCCTTTCATTACAAAAATTTCCTTCAAAATCTTCAATCTCATTTTAGCCTGTAGGTACACGCACCTTGCCGGTCTTACTGCCCTCCGTAACATAGCGGAACATGCAATTGCGTTCATATATGTTCGGTACAGAGCAGTAGGTTTGAAAATCTATCAGCGCCATGGACAGTGTCCCGCCCAGGTTCAGCGGAGGGAAGTGCACGGAGCATAATTCGGAGCTATTGCCTGTCAAGATCAAGGTTATGACATGACTGATGCTTAGAAGTAGTGTGTCCTCTGCTAAGTATANTCGGAGCTATTGCCTGTCAAGATCAAGGTTATGACATGACTGATGCTTAGAAGTAGTGTGTCCTCTGCTAAGTATAATTTTGCAGTATATATCTCGCTACCTCAAAATGAAGCGCAGACATAGGTAACCACAGTTCCACTCTCACTGTAGTTGCTCTGCTTTGTAGTTGCAATGTAATCTCGTAGCTCTCAAATATGTTTACAGTTCTGGTGGTGCCCTTAAATTACCTTAGCTGTCAAAGTATTCTGCTTTATCCCCAAACTTTTTATATNTCGGAGCTATTGCCTGTCAAGATCAAGGTTATGACATGACTGATGCTTAGAAGTAGTGTGTCCTCTGCTAAGTATAGTTTTACAGTATATATCTCGCTACCTCAAAATGAAGCGCAGACATAGGTAACCACAGTTCCACTCTCACTGTAGTTGCTCTGCTTTGTAGTTGCAATGTAATCTCGTAGCTCTCAAATATGTTTACAGTTCTGGTGGTGCCCTTAAATTACCTTAGCTGTCAAAGTATTCTGCTTTATCCCCAAACTTTTTATATGCGGTCCAACGAGTCCCCGGCCCTCGGCTGGTATCTAGGTTTACTACACCACACAATACTCATCTCAGAGTGGGTGGTAGTTGGTTGCACATGAACATGCCTTGTAAATTGGATATTTTTAATTTGCAGGCAACCTCTCGTATGTCTATGTTTGTGAGTGGGCGACTGGGCAGTGACTTTAAGACTGCCTCTTTCGCTTGTTCCTCTTTCCCCAACTGCCACCTACATGGTACAGGCATATGTATAGACCACTGCCGTTTTTTTACCTCTAGCGAGCACTTCCATATGTTAATTGTGCCGTATCGCTTCGGCCAACTGCTTTTTTTCTTCCTTAGCTGTGTTCACAGCCCTTGTGATACTACTTGCGCCCCTGAGAAGACAATTTAGGGCACCGAGTACTGGCAGAACGAACTGTAGTATGCCTTCTCGCTTCCCTACTTTGCGAAGTTTTCTGTCTTCCCATTTTTCCCCTCCAAACTGCAAACCCATTCCTCTCTTGACTTTAGTTTTCATAATCTTGGTCACACCCCAGGCCGCTAGGAGTTTGCCGAGTCGACCATGCAGCAGCAGTATTTCAGCATGGGCTGCCATGTAGCAGTGGATTTGATTTACCAGTGTCAGACTTATTCACGAATGTCTAAAAAACTCCTGCACCGACAATGCTAATTTCCCCATTCTATTCTGCATGGATGACCTGAATTTACGGTATGTTTACTCTAATCATGTTAATACTGATACGTCTTTAGACAGGTTTAAAAGTATGTGCTCATGTTGCTGGTGAGAATGTCGTGGTTTCCTTGTGATAGCTAAGGATTCCCTGCGTCATATGGGTAGGTACCGTAGGGCATATATCAGTGAATGATGAGCTATGCCGTATCCAAGTTTGGTCATAGTGGTCTGAAGTGTGCGTCGGATAGCTGTGTTACATCTACTGGTGATGGCAACTGTAGTTTCGGAGGAAAAGAGTCAAGAATGTCGGCAGGCCGAAACATGACGGTGATGCTGCTAATGCATCCTTTGATCACAGCGTCACTTCAGAGGCTTTACAACCGTTGACGGTACTGCAGGTGTCGAGCACTAAGTCTGAGGCTTATCTTTGCATACTGACATCTGGAATGAACCAGCTCATCTTTAGAGTTGAAACTCTATATTATGGGGGAGTGATTTGCTGACANGGCCGAAACATGACGGTGATGCTGCTAATGCATCCTTTGATCACAGCGTCACTTCAGAGGCTTTACAACCGTTGACAGTACTGCAGGTGTCGAGCACTAAGTCTGAGGCTTATCTTTACATACTGACATCTGGAATGAACCAGCTCATCTTTAGAGTTGAAACTCTATATTATGGGGGAGTGATTTGCTGACAAAATTCTTCAAGCATTGGCTGCAAATACAGATACCAAACTGAAAGCAATGTTGGTGAGTGTGGACAAACTCTCTGCTTTAAACTAAAAGCTTATGGCTGTGTATGATCGTCTCTTCTTGACGGCTGTGTTGTGTGCTAAATTCGACGGACAAGTTAGGGCATTGACTGAGGCGGTGAGCAAACTCTCTGCTTACAGTGATCGACTCGAGGCTATGGAATACAGGTTAATAAACAGGATTGTTCATGTCTTGTCCAATACGAATTCAGACGATCTGTGGTTGCATTGCAAGCACATCAGGGACGCCATTACCTGACGCATCAGCAGGTCTGAAGTATATATCATGAACCTAATCAGACCGATGGAAGAAGCTGTCACAGGCCCAATACAATGGGCGCAGCAAGGCCACACCTAAATGTCACTGTGTGTTAAATATACTATGTATATCCTGCTGGCTGTTTTAGTACAATAATTCACTACCGAAGATTTACATAGTGTAGTTGAAAGTGTGCCACAGAAATATTTACTAGCTAAGCGTGCGTGCATGGAGCACGACACTACTTTGGAAAAGGCATTTCAATTGATCACATCATGGCTAAATAATTTACAACAAACTGTTCCCATTGCTGAATTGAAAAAAAGAACCAGACATTGAACCTAGGACCAAGAGAAAGTGCAAGCTACTTCCAGATACTACTACTGCTGACGAAGATGATTTGCGTCTGTCTACTTGGAAACACAAAAACAAAAAAACGGATGTTCGCAGCTGTACTGTTCGTAATTATTGAACGTTGTATACTGCATGGTTAAGTGATGGGACTTATGGTGTGNTGATGTTCGCAGCTGTACTGTTCGTAATTATTGAACGTTGTATACTGCATGGTTAAGTGATGGGACTTATGGTGTGTACAGATGGAATAAAAAGTGGTTCTTGGGAAGCAAACATTTTTTTTTCCTACCCAAAGATGTAATACAAGTTGGTGAAGATGTTATTCACGCTGCACCGGGACTTTATGAATTGCTATTTAAACATGAGCCCTCAGAGTAGTTGTGCAAGGCTCTGCGCCAATACAAGAGGTTACTTGCCCTTTCTAGCAGTTATTTGGCGGACAATGAACCTCCCAGCAATGTCCCCTCGTGGTCAAATGAACTGTACAGATAGATTAAAATATATCATTACGAACCAAGGAACTACTATCTCTATGACATAGAATGTAGACCACTTCGGAAAGCATTTTATGGAGAAGAGCTTCAGGTTACAGCTCACCCAAACACCTATCTTGTCTAGAAAGTTTTGAAACGCAAGCGGGACATAATGTTTGTTCGCTGGCTGGGATTTTGGAAAATAGCATGATTCTTGGATTCACAAGAACGACATTATGGACAAGTAATTATTCCTGCTTCGTTTCAAAGAAGAGTGGTAACGACAATACGTGGATTATTCTTATGTTGACCGAGGAATATGTATTGGGGAAAAAAAGTATGTAAAACTGCTTTCTGTCTGAATAAATATGTTTTTATAACATTTATATTGATATTTATTTATTTTTGCTTGAATATATGCCTTATCCTGCGAACGCNAATAAATATGTTTTTATAACATTTATATTGATATTTATTTATTTTTGCTTGAATATATGCCTTATCCTGCGAACGCGTATGGGTACAATAACAGTAAATATCCTCCACAGCTGCTGCTGATGCTGTTAAGGTTGGAGGCCATGAGCGCGTTCNGTATGGGTACAATAACAGTAAATATCCTCCACAGCTGCTGCTGATGCTGTTAAGGTTGGAGGCCATGAGCGCGTTCCCCCTCCACACTTCTTGGATGCAGTCCCCCAGACAGCACGTACCAGATGCCCGGAATCTACCGCAGGGGATTCACGGTTGATAGATCCTAGACACTGCCTTCCCTTCTCTCCTGGTGGTGGTGGTCTACCAGCTATCCCCTCCTCACAGCTGCCAGAATTGCGGCCGGGCAGCTTTTCTGCTAATAATATCCATCTTTTGGTCCTCCGCCTGAAAAGCATCATATGACAAGTGCAGACCAATTAGTGAGAGCGGGAAGGAGTCCACTCTCTGGCTGCTAACAAGCTCCTTCTGCAGCTACAGCTTCAGTTCAGTGCCACATCTCGAGGATGAACCACATTGAGAATAAGGACTAGCTGTACTTCATCCTTGACGATGCTGAGGCAGAGGCTGGACCTCAAGCCACCCCACCACCGTGACCCGTGATCGGCGCTGGTCATAGTCACCTAGGTCTCGATTGCATTCGCTATCACCACTGGTGCGGTCCATCGACGACCCATCACACGGGTCATACCGTTACCTTGGCAGTGTCTCCTTTCACCGCGCATGCCACCCAACTCCCCTCTACCACCATCGGAGTCTAGCACAGATGCAGGCGACAAGGAGCTGCCACCGATGGTTGAAGAGGGACTAGCCGCCGATGTCGCCATTCAAGCATGGATCAATCATTTTGCCGGGGAGCAGCATGCCATGCATGATGGCCTCGAACAGCTGCGAGATGAGCTGGTTCTCTAGCATAATGCCCGTGTCGAGCGAGATCGCCGTCTGGACACTTCAATTAGTCTCCACACATTCATGGTGCGCATGTTGGAGGTTATGGCCAATGCTGTTGGCTGGGTGGTGGCGGCAAGGACACGGAAGATAATGAGGGGTAGTGCATGTTGGCACGCACTATGGCGTTCACCGAGGCAGTTGGGTGTGGCGGCAGTCTCGGCGGACATGAACGTCAACGGCGGAGAGGCGGGAGGAGATTCTGTTGTTGGTGTTTATAAAAAAATAGTCTATTTGAAGTGTGCAGATAATTAGTTTTAAATTCTTCTGCTCGAGGTTGTAGTTGTTAAAAAAGCTCTTTGCGCATGGCCGGCACGGCATAGGGTGACTCGCTAGCTTGTGCCGGCTTCGCTCCGTGCATAGAATAGCTGACGTTACAGAGATGCGCATGGACAGTCAGCCAGAATGTGCATGCTCGCTAAGCTCATATGTCATGCGTGCAGCGCATTTGTGTACATAGCTTTAGTTGCTTACGATTTGATATATATATATAACTTTCATATGAAGCCGCGAGTAGGAGGCTAGTGGCGGTGGCAGTGGGTGCGCACGTGTGGCGTACATATCTCTATTTTTACAGTATTGTTTCTAGGGTGTTTATATATTTTAATATTCTTTTTTTGATTTCTTTTATATAACTTTAATATTATATATTGCTTTAATATAAAATGTAAGTTTTAAAAAAGTTACATTTAAATTAACTAAAAATGAAATTCATAGCTGGTACAATGTTCTACATGTATTTGGCAATCAATACACCATCAAAGATTACAGCCATTGGCGAAAAAGGGGAATTTCAGGGAGAAAAAAATGGAATGATGGAGCAGGAGATTGGGGATAGGGAAATTCAGAGGGAAAAACAAGATGGCTGCTGTTAATGAGAAATGACAGAGGATGAAGTTTTGGCATGACATCATCCAAGATGGCCACAGTGGCGCCGCAGCTCAGCATCCAGTTGTCAGTTTGCATTTTTACCTTCTACTGGTACATAATTATCTAGTTAGTACTAAACAATTGTACCTACATAAGAACACCAAACGCCACTTACACATGAATGAGACATTGCTTTTGATGCTAGACTTCTCTAAAAAAAAATGACTTGCTCATGTGACAAGTTTTCATAGAAGGGATGAAGATTCTTTTTGTAATATCTGCTTTAATATCTTGCAGGTGTTTGAACCTATCTGCAGGTTTTTTTTTGGGTCACTGAACAATGGTTTTATTAATGTTCTTCCTGATTCCAAAGAAATTTTCTTAACCCTTTTTCCACGTCCTTGCCATTCCTCTTCAAAACTCAACTTATAAAATATTTTCCCTTCTAGGGTGTATTTTAATGCTCTAATGTATGTCACAGTAGGATCCCTTTCTTTCATTCTTGGCCTGATAGATGATACATATTTAAGGAGGGAGTAATTCTTGAAAAAACTGTGATCTAGGTCATGAACTTTGTGTGGCTTCGGTTGTTTCCTAGCAGTTTTGATGCCTCTATGTAGCCAGCTGGAGAATAAATTTCTCCTTTCTTTATGTGCCTTTCAATTAAAGCATGCATTCTATCACACTCCATTTGAGTGTGGCCGTGCTCTAGGAGGTACACAAGAAGAAATAAAAAAATACAGAATTTTTTAGTCACAGGTTGCCACTTGGCACAGTTATTTGTGACACACAAAGGAACAGATCTGGAAGTGGAGCCACGAAAATTTTCCCTTAGTTTTCAATATGGCTGACCGTATATTTCAAAATTCTGCTATTTTTAGCAGAGGTACAATTTAATGCAGAAACTACAGCACTTCTTACCCAAATGTTACACTGAATTCGAAATAAACATTTGGTAACTCTTAATTTAAATTTTTAAGCACCTAATTTTAAATTTATGGCTCCTAAAACCACAATTGGGTGATTTTTAGTCTTATTTGGTTACTACCATTTCAAATGGAGAAACAAAAATGAATTCTTAAAAATAGTAAAATATAAAATTCGTTAGATATTATGTTTTAAAATAGTATCTGTCATGCTCTGAGAAAAAATTAATTGTTACTGATTTTTTATTTTGCTGTGACAACATAACACTGCAAGGGAAAAACAAACACGACATGCATCCAAATTAATTTTATGTTAATGACACTCCGGTACTTATTGTCATACACATATTGGACCAGTAGTAATTATTTACTGAATTTTAAATAAATAAGATATGTCATTTATGATTCCTTCAATAAAATTATAGTAGAGAAGCTGCACATGCATTTTCCTGTAGGATCAAATTGCTCTATAAAAACTAACATTACTAAACACAGAAGTAGATGTTACAATAATATATCAGTTCATGTTTTGAATTGTAGTATATTAATTACTGTCAATAATACACTTATTTGCAGTTTTTCTCTGCAGTTGGAGCACATCAATGTACGTAAGACACCTGCTGCCGCACACGTACATCTGTTCTTACAGCCTTGCTTACACTGACACTTAAGTTCTCTACAGGATTGCGAAATCGTTGGTTGCCCGGTCCATTGGGAACTCCAAACTCAGTTATCTTGAATCCATCACCAATCTGCTGATGATGTCTTTATCTGCTTGACCCCATATGTGACCACCTTGAAAAGTTGTCATTATTCCCACCCTGTTGGCGTACACAACAAAAGTAGTTCTCCAAAGCACAGTGTTGAGTCTTTTTGTAAATAAGAATTGAACATTCTCGTCCATTTTCAAGTGAGACCACAAACTTAAAATGGATCTTAAAGGTAAGTTTCCATCCAGACATGTCACTATTTTGGTAACNATCAGTGTTGAGTCTTTTTGTAAATAAGAATTGAACATTCTCGTCCGTTTTCAAGTGAGACCACAAACTTAAAATGGATCTTAAAGGTAAGTTTCCATCCAGACATGTCACTATTTTGGTGACATCTTTACCTGCCTAGTTTTTCACTTTCAGTTTATCCATAAACTCCATAAATTCTGAAATGTACTGCTTGTGCTCAGATTTGTCCGACAATGGACATCTATATTTCTTTTCTGACAAGACTTGAGCTGTTCACGCGGTCAAATTTTTCAATGACTTCAGCAGTGCCAGCAGCTGCATCTGGAAGCTCGCCCATTGCTACATTTGCACTTATTGCAGCAGCACATGTATGGCTTAGAACTTGTGTTGCCAACTTAACTTTCATCTTAGAAATCCAATTCAAGTAGGTATGGCTGTAAGTTAGCTTGGGTGCTAATCGGTGGATGCGCTTCTTGTCCATAAGGTACATCTCCTCAATGTATCCAAGCTGCCCTTTTTTTACCAAAGACAAAGACATTGACCAAAAGATTATTTCTAAATGACTTTATGAGATGGGAAGTGTCAAACAAGAAGTGGATTTTTTTGCCATGCAGTTCAAAATACTGCTTTTCTGAAGTCAGCCCAACGGATCTAACCACCTGAAAGCAATTTGACCATATATCACAAATCACTGCTTGAACAACAAAACCGATGTTATGTAGCTGTGTGATCAATTCACAAAGAATTTCTCAGACTTTTTGAGCAGGACAGGAGTCTCCAACAAAATATGTCAAGGGCTGTTTCCAGTTTTGAAACAGACCTTTGGCCATGAAAACTAATGCAGATGTTGCAACTGTTGGAGTTCCATCTGGGGTGTTCTGTGAGAATCCAACCACCTGGTCTCGAGCAGCATCATAATGTAGATAATTCTTCAGTGCGATTTCATAAAAACACACAATATAGTTTTTTCCATCGGAGACATTTAATTTGCCTTTGTTTCCAGCACATGCATGATCCAGTCTGTAGACTCATCTTGGATTGAGACTTTGGCTACCTTTCTCTGTAAAAGCCTAACACGAGGCAGTGGCAGGTATTTACAAAGAAACTGGTATGCTTTAGACTGCTACAATGAACATAAAGTGCAAAAGTTTGCAGCTTTCTGGAATACTTTGCCCCTTTGGGTTTGTGAAACAAAGAAATACATTTTTTAAGCTTAGGTGACAAATTTTTGTCACACCTACATGAAGGTTCCTTGGCAAAAGAAGCTAGTTGTAGTTTTTCCTTGAAACGAGTTGAACGAGATCTCCACTTGTTTGCAAGTTGTCGCAACTTCGGTTTTCGTGGTAAAAAGCCAGGTCTTGGAGAGCACCACAGGTTTCACTGTTGGCACACTGCCTAGCTCAGAAAAGTGAGTAGATTCTTGGTGAGGAGCTTTCATCTCTAAAATAAGAAAAATAACTTTTGGTCATCAGTAAAACAAGGATATGAGCAGCAGCACAAAGCAAGAACAGGGGAACTGAGAGATCCCTTCTAAACCCACTGGCCAGTAGCATCATCTGTTATATAAATGGAAAATACATAAGTGACCCTGGCCTCTATGCCATTAAAAATAGGAAGTGTACTTTCAAGGAACAAGCAGTAGAGTTTTGTCAAATGGTTCTGCATCAATTACTTGATGCTCTCAAACTGTGAAGTGGTAGCATGAAGTTGACTGTCTGGTTCACAAAATAAGAGTTTTGGAGGATCCCACTGTTTCAAAATCCTCTCAACACATTCCAGAAGTGAAATCCATCTGGTGCTGACACATTTCGAAATTTTATGTGGTTTATTCCCACAGAGTTCTTGATGTAACTTCAAGGTGTTTAGTCTATTACTACTTTTCTCCAAAAATGAAATACTTGAACCAAAAATTGTTCAACATTAATGCTAAGCTGAGCAGAAGCTTTTTGTGCAGCCAAATGGATTAAATGACAAGAACAACGCTGAAGAATGATGGACGGATGTTTAGCCCTACAAAATGAGAAAACTCCTTTGTTGGCACCTATCATAGTGTTTGCATTGTCGGAAGAAAAAGCAATGCAGTTTTCCCAACATATTCCTAAAGAAACTAATTCTTTATCCATGACAGGAAAAAGGCCTTCACCTGTGCATTTGAGTAACGATAGTAGCAGAGTACAAACTTGCCCTAGTTTTTCATTAAAAAAAGAAACTACGACAGGATAGAATTTAACGGCGTTTTTGTCAGTGCTCCCAGCAGTTGTTAGAGAAAATGCTGAAATTTGCAACACATAGGCAATTTCTTCCTTGGTCTGACTCAACATAAAGAGAACTAGGGCGGGAAGTTTTAGTCCTTGCACAACCATATTTTTTCGCTATTGTCGAGTCTGGGAACATTGCCCGGAAGAGATGATCAGCATGGTCAGAAATGGCCAGTGGAATGTTGTGTTCCACAAGAAACGATGTGAATAACATTTCAGCATTGGTAGTTTAATTTTCACAGCAGTTTACAAAAAAATATGAAATTGTTTTGAGCAGATTGCACTTTAACGTGATCTTTGTGCTTCTTAGATTCAACATGGCGCCAGCAGTTGTCTCATCCTCCATGCGCGATGACAAAATCACAACTGCACACTTCACAAAAAACTTCTCTCTCTGATATTTTTGATGGAACAATGCACTGCTATTCTTTTGTGTAACTATCACGATATTTCTGTAAAACCTTCTTGCTTGCTGATGCACACGGATCCGCAGCACGCTTCATGTTCAATTAACACACAACGACCACATAGTAAACACAAAATGGCGACACCGCATCACTACTCACAACAGTGCTCGTTTTCTATTTCCAGTGTTGCCACGATCTTTACTGCTTGTGATACCGAATTTATTGCGCTGTTTGCAGAGAATACCGAAATTGTCGACTCGCATGGAAGCTTCTAGTAAGAGTATGATATGTACCGTATGGCAGAAAATACATTGTACAGTAAATATATATATATATATATATATATATATGCACTAAAAAAAATACGAAAAATTTTAAACGCATTGTCACTGCTATCAATTTCCATAATAAACAAGCAAGCCTCCGTAATTCCGTAACTGTACATTAAAATCAGTAATAATTACAGAAAATCCGTAATACATGGTAGCACTGTTAAACATACAGGTATACAAGAAAGTCATAATCTGAGGTGTACAAAGATGAATACACGGAAATAAAACATTGCTAAAGTATGTTGATCACTCACTTGTACATTTGTTAATGAAATGTTTTCAAATACTTACCAGGGTTATCAACTAATTCTGATGCGAAAGGGGCCAGGGTGGCTGAGCGGTTAGACTTCTCGCCTTCCACCAAGAAGAACTGGGTTCAATCTCCGGCCGGTAAACTCCCAGATTTTCGCAAGTGGGAATCGTGCCGGACGATGCCACTGGTCGGTGGGATCTCCTGTTTCCCCCGGCCTTGCATTTTGGCACTGCTTCATACTCACGTCACTTCACCCTCATCGGCTCTCAAGACCTCGTTGTTTAGAGCCGTCCAAATCTCTCATTTTAGTTGAGGAATCAAACTAAATTCGATAAAGTGCCACTGTGAATGATTTTACTTAATTTTCTTATGATTTTACCCCACAATTATTTTTTTTTCATAATCTTCCCCTTTAATTGAATTCAAATATGTGCTTTAAAGGTATTAATTACCAAGCAAGTGTGGTAATGCTGAAAACATCCATTTGCTGATTTTTAATTTTAATTTTTACTGGAAGATTTCAGTATTCATAATTAGCCAACACTACTTCATTATACTATCTAAAATAAATGTCTACAACCTGCCTTCAGTATTTTCTGAAAACAGTCTACCAGCAAACAACCTTAACTCGTAGTTACAATTCCAGTATACTACGAGAGCATTCAGGCATAACAGCATATCACTCAGTAATTTTTTTATTTGTACATGTTAATTGTAAGAAAGAAAGTTTACTAATACAAGATAATAATGACACTTTATGGGTTACCTGTTGCAGGAATGAGAGTAACAAGACTCTCAGCTGCTTGAAACTTCTTTTCTGACCAATGAGCACAGACATTTTCAATGGAAGTATCCTCATTCGGGTAACCAACTCAGAGTGATGTTTTTGTAGAAGCATAAATTAATACAATTATTTTTCTTTAGGAAATGATTACTACCATACACTACACATAGCATAATCTTTTGCCCAAATTGTTGCCATACCAATAGTGATATTTAAGGCAACATTTTTTTACAAACAATACTGCACCTTAACGGACCCTCCTAGGTGGTCCAGAAATCACAGTTGCCTAAGCTTTAAAATAGGAAATACAGCATAAACAAATTTTCTTTAAAATTTCTGCATGAACCATGGGGTTTTACAACACCCATTGGTTTGAAAAACAAGGTTTTGTTGCTGTTTTTAAAAATTAAAGTTACCATAAATTAGGTATTAAACATAGTAATTTCTACTTGTTCTGCCTTTTGTTCTGTGCCCACAGTAACATTCCAGGATCTAAATTCAGACTGTTAGACTGTATTTTGGCTCCATAATTTTATCTAAAAAAATTGTGCCTAAATATATTAAATATTTTTCCAGAAATAACAACAGTGAGACTTCTGTAAATAAAACCAACAGTTGTCATAGTAAGAAGGCCACTCAACAAAAAGTTAGATACTGTATGGTTGTGGCGTTAAAGTTTAAATTTTATTTCACCCAACATAAACAATTGTATCTTGGCAATGATACCAATAAAACTGGTAGTTTGCCCACCATAGTTTCAGTTCTTACAGATATGTCAACTAAAGTAAATAATTGCGAGGGTATACACACAGCAATATTTCATTTTAAATTATGTACCAGGATCCTATGAAGTGTGAAAATTGCCTTGAACAGAAAAGCCTCATTTGTGAGCAATGGCAACTCCTTTCTGAATGTTTATACTTGTTAAAGAACTGAATATTTCACAAAAACTGTTCTACTTTTTATTTTAAGTTCTGATAAGAATCTGGCGTGATGGACAGGAGGGAACCTAAGGCCTTTGAACATTCTAGATGTCTGGCAAGTTAATTATATTTTACATTTCCAAATGCCTGCGGTGACCAATGCATTCTAGCGCATCCCCACGTCCACCCCATTTCAGCTTTGCTGATATTAAAATTTGCCCATGTCTCTTAACCTATCACTTGTATTGCAGAATTATACCACTATACTTCTATAAGTAATGCACAATAGTATCTATAGTACTTATGTAGAATTATGGGTGAAATTTAATTTTGTACTTTGAACAGTGATCATTTTAAAAAAATTCCCGAATATTATATATTTTGTATAGGTATATTTCCAAAGTGCAATCATTTTTTACCAAATAACATCATAAGTTGCTTCCGACAGAAAGCAGTTACATTATGTACATATTCATGTGAATTAAACTGTTGGTTTTCATTGCTAAAGTGTTAAACAATGTTGATTATATATATATATATATATATATATGTATATATATAAATTCTACTGAAATAATTGTTTCTTATGACTGAAATAAAGTAAGTTACTTACAACATAACTCAGACCAAGGACAGACTAGCTGGAAAGAGCCAATAACAAACTGCATGGACGATGACTCATGCTGAGAAAGCCAACCCCACAGTGAACAATCAATAACAGAGAAGAAAGTTCACAGGATGAGTGGTCTCATGTCTTACTCGTATTGAGTACTGTTGCTACAGGGGAGGAAGGAGAGGCCCACTAGAAGCAGTCTCAGGGCATCCAGGTACATTACGAGAGTTGTTGACCTGAAAGAAGAAGAGCAGAAGCTGGAGGAGGTCCGAAGGTAATTGTATACGACATGATGGGCTGATGACAATGATAATCTGCTGCAGACAATTTACAAGCAGAGAGCAAGCGATCCATTTTTCACCCTACTCACCCGGCATCAAAGATCTTGCTCCTGGAAGGAAGTCTCAGTTCTTGACGACTTTTGACCTGATGTACAGATATGTTCTACATCCTGGATCCGAGGTCTTGTCAGTTCGAAAACTGCCCTTTTCGCATTCTACACTTGCTGCATTTGTTGTCTATGTGTGCAGAACTCCCAAGCTTCTGCTACTGTCTTGGTAATAAACACCACTGGCCCCCAGTTGAATGGCCATTTTGATGGCCATTTTGAGTCACTCATCCTGTTTATCTTTAAACTCTGCACTGTGCAAGCAACCCCTTTCTTTGCCTGTGAGCCAGACATCAAACTCTTCGAGTCTTCTTCCTGTCTCTTGCAAAGTTTGCATAGATCTTTGCAGTGCCTCGCCAACTGTGGACTTGTCTTCTATTTCATAAATGTTGTACCCTGATAGCTGTTCCTTGGTTGTTATCATTATATCTTCTATCTTGGCACATTCGTCTATCGCATGCCGAACAGTTTCCGGTTGGTCGCATACCATGCAGTTTTGCCTTGAAGTTCCCATGTCCGGTTAGCATTTGTGCCACATAGTGATTCACACTTATTCAATCCTTCTTTAGTCTATCAGCCACATCTGGAAACACAAGGTGTTTTTTCCTCCCTTTTGTCGAGGCATTCCATCTTTCTTACCGGACTGTCAAGATCTGCTGTCTGACTTATTTCCTCTCTTCTGGAGCAGGAGCTCTTCTCCTTGCCAACCCCTTCAATCCACCTCTTTGTCACAAGTATATCAACTGGTAGCATTCCTGCTAGAACCAGCGAATCATCATTGGACACACTTCGGTATGCCTTTGTCACAGCCATTAGAGTGAAACTTTGAGCTTTTTCAAGTCTTATTTTTAATACGACTTGCTGTACAGCACACCCATAAGCTATTATAGACTCAAAGATCCCCTTGTATATAACTTTCAGTGTATTAATGTCCAGTCCCCAGTTGGTGAGGGCAACCGCTCTGAGTTTTCCGAACAGGACCACAGCTTTATCACAAACATATTTGACATACTCCATGGATGTCAATTTAGAGTCCAACATGACTTCCAGGTACTTCACACATTTAAGGAACTTCAAGGGTCTGTCCTGGAACCTAACCACTGGATATCTCTTTTGAAGATTTCCCTTCAGCATTGTGCAGTTGGTCTTGTCTGCTGCGAATTTTAAGTTTACGGAGTCTACCCATGCTTCAACTCTTCTAAGGACTTGTTCCACCTTTCCTTCCAATTCTCGGTGTGACCATGCTGGAATTGATAATAGTCGTCATCAGCATATCCATAAAGTTTGCAATCTTCAGGCAGAAGCACTTGTAAAAGTCCATCAAACAACACATTCCATAGCAATGGGCCCAGGACAGAGCCCCGTTGTCAGTGTGACATCTATGCATTTTTACTACCAGTTGCAAGTGAAAGGTAGGTAGCACTTTGCCCTTCACGATTGTTGACTATTAGTCCATTTGCGACAATGAACTGGTGAACTGTTGTTCCTTTCTCATCCGTCACTGGAGAGTGCCAGGTCTATGACTTGGCATTCATGTTGGCTGCTATTAACAGTTTACAGCCTCTTAACTTATCTAGGATAAGTTCCCATTGCGCGAGGTGTTCTTCAGGTAGGTCCGAGAACTGAAAATAAGATGAAGTAAGATATACCTCCTCACTGCTCCTCTTCACTGAACAGTCATATGGTGTTCATTAGAGACTTTATTTATAGCCATGACTGTCTCTAAGTTACTTTGGACCCACACTCCTGCCATTGACCTTTCTCCCATTACCGGAATGTTTCCACCAAGTCCTTGTACTGAACCGCGCACTACATATAGTTATCGAAATAATTTGATGTCCATCTTTAGCTCTTCAGCAATCTTTACGAGTTCAGCTGTCCACATCTTATTGTTTCACAGTCCATAATCTGTTCAGACAAACTCCATCTCAAATGCCTTCTGGTATGCAGGGCCTTCTCTCCTGTCTACCCTGTGATTGTGCTCCTTTCCTTCCGCCTTGCAATTGGCACACTCATTATCCTTTTTCCCTTTCATAGGATGCTTTTCACTTTTGTAGCTGTGGCCCTGTTCACCACAACAAGAGCACACATCTGTCCCTTTACAATGATTGGACTGGTTCCAATGCTGCGGAGGAAAAAGTGGTTACTTCCCCACCTATCTACTTGTGACATAGTCACCGGGCAGCAGCATTATCTGTTTACCGCTCTTATTGGCATCTGACAATGTTTCCTGGCAGGAGTCGGGACTGACCTCATCACCACCTCCCAGAACCAAACCCCAATGGGGTATACTGGGAGCTGTACTTTGATTCTTATGTCATTCATTTTTTTTTGCCAATGGGTTCTCTGGGAAAACATTGGCTCTGGATGACAATCCATTTCGTTTTCAACAAAATATCATTCAACATCGGAAAATCAGTTTTGTCTAATAATGCCACTCCATGACCTTGGCTACGTCCATCATCCGAATCACACTTCTGTATCCATCCTCTTATATCATATCCATGTGATTAGTCTTCATTGGGAATTATTTGTCACCATTAATTGGTCGACAGTCGGGCAACTGAGGAATCAGGTTTGGGTTTCTTGGACCATGATACCCTGCATTTCCACCTGACCAGGTTAACAGTTATCAGTGGGAATCTCATTATCAATGTGCGTCCCATAAATACTCCAACTATCTCAGATTAGACATGCATAACTTCTGTTTCAGTGTCATCTTCGCCAAGTCATTGACCCATTCCTTATTTGAGCATGTCGGGTCTAACAGGGTGGACACCATAGTACTTATGACAAGGGATCGGTTCTCTGTAGCAGCACGTAGGATGGCCCAAGTTTAAAACCCAAGGATATTTCTAGGGTTACTCTCGTCCCCAATCCCACCAGTAATCTGGCCATAACTCGCCTGCCCTGTCCCCCCTCACAGTCACTCGCTCGCCTGCCTTGTCCCTCCTCACAGTCGCTTGCCCGCCTGCCCTGTCCCCATCGCATTTGCTCGCTCGCCTGCCCTGTCTACTCGCATTTGCTCGCTCACCTGCCTTGTCCCCCTTCATGACAGTAGTTAGAAATAGGGCATTCCCAGCCACCTGGATGCTGGATGGGGACGAGCTGATGGCCATCTTGGATGATGTCACGAGTCAACCTGCTGCTCTGTCATTCCTTGCCGACATCGACCAAGTTTGATTTCTCCTCCTACTCTGTCATTCCTGGCCAACAGTGTCCATCTTGGATGTCCCTACTTCACGCTCTTGCATTCAATGTGTGGGAGGAGGTTTTCTCCATGCTATCCCTCCCAGGTAGCCAGGTTCTATCCCTTGCAGGAGTGCTCCCGGCTTCCTTCCTGCCTCTTGTCTGCCCGTTCTCTCCCCTGCCCCTCGACATCGACCTAAGGCGAAGCATACTCTGCGCGGGTTCAGGACATGGCCAGCACTCTTGCACATGTGGGAAACATTTTCGTTCTGTATAAACTAGCAGTAGATATCTTTTACATTCTATTATAAATTAATTTAAAAAAAATTATTAGTATAAAAAAAAATATTGACAGTCTACCCAGTACCTCGCCCACAGTACTGCATGTATATATATGAAAGCAATAATAAACGAACATATTTACAAAACTAGTGTGAAATATGTCATCCTAAGGCAAAACGAACTGTACACCGAGAGTGTGCATGCCCAAGCCGGCGCAGGGTGGAATGCTGTACACACACAACCTCACATGTGCGGACTGGCACAGAACACTGCCACAACGTAAAGTATAGGACACGTAAAAGCAGTAGTCGCGTGTGCACAGCAGCTCAGAAAAAACATCACCCAACACGACGCTCGCATGGATGTATAGGGCAATAATAATAGAACAAGCGTACATACTAAAAGCCGTTAACCTATAACAAACAAAACTATCAGCAAGAAAAAATAGAGGCACTTGCCTGCCCACCATCACCACAGACATTGATGCGGCCGAGGCGCGCCAGACAGCAAGTCGACAGATTCAGTCGGTCAGTTAGTTGTCAGCATCTGTCACCACCACCTCATCCAATGTCCTCGTCGTCTTTGCTACCATCATCACCACCGTCATTGTCACTGTCACCGGCTGCAGCCAGATCAGCCTGGAGGCCAGCCACACAGTACGCCACGAGGTTCATAATACCACGTAGCAACATGTTACCCTCTTTGCGAGCCGCTTGAGCCCTCGCACGCTCAGCACGATCCGCGAGGAGCACGTACAGTAGAGCAGATAACTCAAAATGGGTAGCGTGTAGCTCGCATGTTATTGCGAATCTGAACTGATGTACCCATCCGCTGCAACTCAGTATTCCAGTCGAGGGCAGCCGCCAATTCCCAGACCGCATCGGGCGGGGAATTGACGATGCCAACACCGACATCACGAACCATGTCAATGTCGACATAAGAAACCCCATCATCATCGAGGCCGGCGAGATTTGCGAAGTCATCGTCGACGTCACCTGCCTCCTCCGGGAGGGGCTCGAATGTGTCCGCCTCGGACTAGACAGGTGACAGCGGTGCCTCCGGCGGCTGTACCACGACGGCTATGGGGCATGACACAGCCCGCCATGGGGCTAGCGGAGACTACAACCGTGACCATGATGCCCCCCCCTGCCACAACAGCTGCGAAGGCAAAGAATTGGGTGTAACGTCGTCGAGAGGTGGAAGGCAGTGCTCATCAGATGAGAGGCTGTGCGACGCCTCATCAAGTGCCTGGATGACCTCTCGTCTTTGTCGCTGATGCGTCGGTCTACCATTATGTGCACGCCCAAACTTGAAATTATGACCCATCTCGGCCTTCAGGAAGATATAAGGGAACTAGCATACCTCCCTACCAGTTCCCAAAACACAGCTGCAGCAACAGATCACATAAAATAAAAACAGTCAATATATTAGTCCAAGAATACGAAAGTGTCAGGGCCCCGCACGCTACCAGACAAGAGCAACAAAACAACAGCATCATACTTTGTACAGACAGGAATTGTACATAGAATTTGTCAGGATCAATTTTGTTTGTACTGAAAAAACTATTTAACCATTCAATGTTTTCAAGAGTTTCGTCAGTAGGTAAAGTTAGAGAAACGAATTCGAGGTAGTTTGTATTTTTTATTCTTAGGTTTCTCTGTGTATTGTGATACTTAATTATCTGACATACATATGATGGGAGGCTAGTTCCACACGTTTTCAGGTACTATATCTTCTCTTTGTAAGAAATTTTTGTAATGAATTTTTCTTAACTCTCACATTCATATTTTTATACAGATGTTTGGAGAGTGTCAACTATGTTATTGCGATGCTTTTGGAAGTTATCACCTTGGAAATTGTTTTGAATTTTCTTTTCTTCAATGTATGGAGAATATATTTCCTCGATTGGAATGTTTGTGTCAATTTGGGAAATCATGTTAGTTATCACATCTAATTTTGATCCCGTAATGCTATATAGTAAATACGTTCCTACACCTTTGCGTAAGCAATTGGCAAGGAATCTTGCGAGATTGTGGATTTATTGTATAGAACTGATTTGGCTCTGCAATTGCAGTATTGCCGATATTAAGGAATGATACAATCCTTGTAATGGTACAAGCTGTGTTGTTGTGGCTTGCCCAGAAGATGAGGTAACCATGGTCTCCGTGGAAAAAGGTGAGTAAATTGGGTTGTTTTCCTCCTGAGGATCTACTTCTGATGTCCTGCCAGGCTGTTGGTGTGATGTGGATGACACAAGTGTAGAATGATCCTCCTGTGTCTCCATGCTTTGTGGAGATGGACTGCGAGATATCTGATGTTGAGGTATCCGTGGTTCCACTATGTGATTGTAGAGTATTTCCATGGAGGATTGTTCTCCATCTTGTCTCCTTAATTGCATGGGAATTTTGTCCAGGGGCAACAGGCACATGTCTACTAGTAAGTTTTTTTCCGTTACACTTATTGCAAAAATCTTGTTTGCGTTAACTGCTGTATGTGTAATGTTGTCACGTTCCAATGACTCAGGTGTTGTAGTACTCGTTGAAGGATTGTCTGTCTGGTCGCCCTGAGAAAAATGTTTGTTAGATGCAAAAAGATTTTGTTTAAATGGTCTCGTCTTTGGGCGATTTGGAGGTGTGATGTCGATGGTTTGAGAGGTTCCTGGTCGTGGTGTATGTGGAACGGAACTGCTTCGTGTACTGCCTCTACCTGTAGTTGTGCTCGTCTCCTTTTTGGTTGACACTGTAACCTGACAAGATAGCGATGCGGAACAGTGCGAAATCACATCCCCGTCGAGTTGGTCAAGTACGGTATTTCCTGAATGTGATTCACTTGGTTGTGCCATGGTAACATGGTGAGGCATTGTACTTTCTATTGTTAATTGTTTTTGTAATGGCGATTGTGATATATTAAATAATTATTCAATCAGAAACAAAAACATTGTTTGTGTTGGTTCTGTCATTGCAGGTATTGCAATTGACTCACCTTCTATTGCATCTTCCTTGCTGTCGTGTATTGTTATTGGTGTTTGTTCTTGTGTTTCTTATGTTATAATGTTATCTTCAACCTCGATGTAGTAGTCAGGTTCTTGTACATCTACCTCAGGTAAACATATTAATTCTGTACATTCGATTCTTCTCTGTTGCAATAGATACGCTTACACTGGCTGTGTCTGTAGCAGTACTGAGACATGATGCTGTAATGCTCTAGCTTATAGCAATGACCTGTATGGATGATAGGTTATCGTTTGACCTTTTGATATCGTCATTTACATAAGTTGTTTTGCCAGTACATATTCTGTTCGTATGTTCAACATCCTATTCCAGATGTCGGAGGAAAGAGGATATGAATATTGTATGCAAGGATGGCTAAGCAAAGTCTATCATCCAATATGTTACTAATTTATATAAATATCCGAACCCCTACAAACCCCAGGCATGAGAAAGACGTGGCAGAGGATGCTAATGAACGAATAAGTGGAGACCTAAGGGGAAGGAGGGCAGCGATGCGTGAGGCCATCGCCGTACCACACCCAATCTAGACCCATTAATATTTAAAGCAGCAACATGCCTTGCCCGGCCGTGGCCCCTATTTAGCATTCACCTCCCATCCGTAAGACTGGGACATGCCCAGCAGCTGCGCAGTCCCCGGTCCTCCTACAGTCTGGAAAATAAACACACGAGTGGCCCCAGACGAATAATTTTTAACAACCTGATTAGTATTCACCCCGCCCCCCTTCCCCATAAGACTTGGGCCTGCCCAGCAGCTGCGTTTTGCCCGATCCTTCTCCAGCCGGGGAAAATAAACACGCGAGCATGTAACACAAAGAGGGAATACAGTGCTTTAAAAAAAATGTACACGCGCAAGTTCATATACTTTTTTTTAATAATGAATTTATTTATACTTCAAAAAATACATTCAACTATGGTACATACAGGCTCAATCACGCACACCTCTTGCAATNTACACGCGCAAGTTCATATACTTTTTTTAAATAATGAATTTATTTATACTTCAAAAAATACATTCAACTATGGTACATACAGGCTCAATCACGCACACCTCTTGCAATTCTATGTGGGACCAATTACTCATCAGTAAGAGCCATCCTCTATACCCAGAAATTGTGTCGTGAATCAAACCCTAACCACCTCACAAACAGTTGAATATTACGTGCATGTTCCAACATTAGTCCATTCCAAAGACCTGCTAATGTTCTACTTATGCAAATAAAATTATATCAAAGCGACAATTAAACACATTTGTGCACATATTTCTTAATAACATGCCTATTAACATTATCTAATATATAAAATTCTCCNGCGACAATTAAACACATTTGTGCACATATTTCTTAATAACATGCCTATTAACATTATCTAATATATAAAATTCTCCTGTCACAGTGTTAGTCACTGAACTCCTCCAAAACGGCTGGACCGATTTTTATGAAATTTTTTATGTATACTCGGTAGGTCTGAGAATAGATTTATATCTATTTTTTACACCCCTAAGTAATAAGGGTGGCCACCCCCAAACAATTTTTTTTTATTGTTTGAACAAAATTTTTATTTTTTATTTTTTTATGATGTGGCATCAAAAAATACATACCCTCCTAAATTTTCACCCTTCTACCACCAACCCTTATTTTTTTATAGCGATATTAGTAATTTAATAAATTTTACCCTAGGTCGATAACTGATCAATTATCATCGATCATTTATCGATCTAGGTTACAATTTATTCCCACCAGGTGTCTCCCAGTGACACAGCACGGAGTAGCCGGTCTCCACTTTCTCTCACACAATAACCTTTCTCTTATTCATTTGTGCTCAGATCGTAGTAGTGACGTGTTTACAATTATATTTTCAATAATTAAGTGTACTTCTTAATTAACTTTATTATTGATCGCAAAGCTGTAATTGTTTGTATTTCCATTTTATTAATATTTATTAAATTATCTAATTTTATATTCCGTCATCGTCCACAGAGCTCCATGCCTCTTCCACTAATATACCACATCCTCACACACTTACAATAAGTTATAGTTATTTTTTTCTAATACTATAATCACTAGAAATACTTTTTATGGCAAAACAACGTTTGCCGGGTCAGCTAGTTTTTATATAAAATTTGGGTAACAGTTCAATTTAGCAGATCAATTAATGATAACTTATGATACACAACACAACCAAATACACATGTTAGATTCAAAAACCACGAATACAACTGTGTTTCAGACCGTTTGAAAATAAATTATTATACGTGGATTTACTGTATTTGTATGTGCACTACAAAAACAATAGTTTTGAAACTGTCTTTTATTCAGACACGTTACATATTAAGAACCCTGCCTACCTGAAGTCAATTATTATGCTTGTAACGTTCGGCCGCTTACACTGCCGACTGTTACGTTGCCACAACTAGCTCAAGGTAGATCACGAGACTCAGTAAATGGACANCGTTCGGCCGCTTACACTGCCGACTGTTACGTTGCCACAACTAGCTCAAGGTAGATCACGAGACTCAGTAAATGGACACCGATTAATTAAGAAAGAAGTTCCAGAGTATTTTGTTATATATGTTTATTTAACTATTGAAGTTTCACAGTTCACATACGAATTGCCGGTATGCAGAGTACACACCTCTCACAGATAAATATAAAAGTACAGACCAGCGCCACTGTAGTTTACAGATTATTAATGTCTCAAAACTTGCATCGAAATAAATATAAAATGTGTCAACCTCCCACACCGGCAGAGAAATAAAATAAAGTCTATGGGCGATGTGGGGGTTATCCTCACACACGACGCGACCTAGACTAGCATTGTATGATGCTTCTGACGACTGCACTGACCCGCCCTCACGGGTGACTGACCCGAAGTAACTTCTTCCGACGACTGACTTTAAAAAGTGAAGGACGCCAGACAGACGCGTCTTTTTTTCTGCCTCTCGCCCCCCTCCTCTCCTGAGATAAGGGCCTGGCCACGTNGTTATCCTCACACACGACGCGACCTAGACTAGCATTGTATGATGCTTCTGACGACTGCACTGACCTGCCCTCACGGGTGACTGACCCGAAGTAACTTCTTCCGACGACTGACTTCAAGAAGTGAAGGACGCCAGACAGACGCGTCTCTTTTTCTGCCTCTCGCCCCCCTTTTCTCCTGAGATAAGGGCCTGGCCACGCACGCTCTCCACTCGTTATCGACACTACGCCACAGGAACTAATACTGCGCCGTCAACATAAACGGGCTTCTCGTACAACAAAACTGCGCCGGAAGAACTAAAAATTGTCAACGTTGCCTGAAAGTATCTAATTAATGCTGACGCTTAACAAAACTCCAACTTTCGAAATGAAACGGTAACCAGACTCCTGATAAAACGTAAACAGCAGACGTCTGCCCGATAAACAAACTATAGCACACGTCTGCTCGACAAACAAACTACCACGGGTAACGAGCTACCACGGCTTTAATTCTGAAACCGATAAAAATATTACTAAGCTTGGCAAAGCTTAAGAAAAACGAAAGAAATTTAAACAGTTGTCCTGAAACTTAAATAAATGCGTCAAGCATGTAATGACGCAATATTCTTATGTTCCTACCAATCAATATAATAAAAATATAGATATCAATATATCTTGGCAGATGTTACGAGCACAATCGTATTTGATATGTATAAGTTCAAAACTTGTACTTACAATAAAGCGAATATAGTTTGGTTACTGACTCCTTGGCTAACAAATTGAAACATGCAGTGTTTTCCTGTGTGAAATGATACATAGTTTGGTGCACATGTGGTGTAATTTCTGGGGAAGCAGGGAATGCAATATCTCTATTGTTCCGATTTTTCTGCACAAGACTAGCAATTAAATTTGACTGATGGGGAATCTGACGGAGCACTGTTTCCAATATGATTACTTATTGAATGCTTATCTGGACTAGGGGCTAAGTTTATTTTTTCAGGTAAAATAATTTAATTTTTTTTTCATCTAAAGAGGAGGTGAATCCAGTCGCCGCCGGCAGAGATAACTCGTGTTTGGCATCAGATTAAGTCGTGATGACCTGTCTCGCTGTGAGGTGACGCCTGCTTTCGTCCGCGCGAGCATGCACTTGGGTGTGTGTACTTTGCAGGCGAATGCCTCGAGGTCAATAAATGTTTTCAAAAACTGTAATTACATTATGTGATGGCACTCTCGACCATTATTATTTACCAATGGAAACCTACATACCTAAATATTGGCATGCTACCATGAATGATAATTTTTTAAAAAATGAACAATGTTATTGAAACAATTTTTTTTTTATTTAAAAAACATTTGGGGTTACATGTTGCCGGGAAGGAGGGTGAAGAGGTTCCCCTGCCTGTGACAACAACTTATTTGGCTGTCCGAAATTCACCTAGCATTTTCCCACTGCTACCATCTGTACATAGTTTATGAGAAAATAAGTAGGGTGGGATGGGAAGTCAACTGATTAAAAATGCTTGGCCAAAATCGTTACCTTATATTTCACATAGCATTTTCACTGGTCAACTTCCCCTCCTTCCCGTCTTTCTTATTTTGTCAGAAACTATGGTAACTAGAGGTACTATTTCCCTTGCATCAATTAGCATCTCCCCACCACTCGACTGCATTATATAAAGGATGGAGCCTTGCTGAAATCTCTCACTCTGATATCAGGGCTTCCCATCTGCATATCCAAGTACCCTTCTGCTTCGTGAGAGAATTTGAGAAATCACAGTCGCCTTCCATTTTACTTAGGAGTTTTAACTCGTGAAGGTATGTTATGTTTTGAAGTAAACTTAAATTAAACAATTAACTGGTTAAATTAATTTTGTCAATGAGCTCAATAGTATTTTATTGCAGATTGCTATTTTAAATTTACTAATTGCTGTATCATTTTTTGGCTTGAGTATATGTTAAAATGCAAANCAGTCGCCTTCCATTTTACTTAGGAGTTTTAACTCGTGAAGGTATGTTATGTTTTGAAGTAAACTTATATTGAACAATTAACTGGTTAAATTAATTTTGTCAATGAGCTCAATAGTATTTTATTGCAGATTGCTATTTTAAATTTACTAATTGCTGTATAATTTTTTGGCTTGAGTATATGTTAAAATGCAAATTTTTTTAACTACGTTTATTTTATATTGTGCAGTGATTGGCAGCCAGTCATCAAGTCCCCTCACCAAAAGTTGGAGCTTGGTCTGCCAATGGGCATCGGAGTAAGTCAGCACCTACTCCTATTTTGCAACGAGTTGCAAATCCTTCTAAAAGTAAGTACTAGCACCATCAAGATAATTAAAAGTTATGTATTTTTTCGTGTGTGCCTTATTTTAGGTTACCGCTGGATACAGTCACAGGTACTGTCAATTCTTGGAGTTGTTGATTTCTCGTCTTGCGGTCACATCTGTAGGGAAACCTCCGCATCTTCACGCTAATACAAAAAGTGAGTATTACCAACCATGGGACAAATATTTTGTGTATGATTTTTTTTTAAATATAATTTTTTACATTATGTGGTTAACTTGTGCCCAGATGAAGTGACTTCCATGGTAGGGCGCCAGAGAGTCCCCTTTTGTCCAAGTCAAATTGTCTGATTCACGGGAGTCCCTAGCAATGCAGACTATCGTTGTTAGGAGAGTGATTGCAGTCTTACTTTTATTCTTCTGGTATATAACTCCGCTGTGTTCATACAAACTGTTCATTACCACCCTCATTGACAATAAAATTCCATGTAATGTGATAGTAAAATAAATATACTTGTATTCATAAATGAATAATTTGCCCACAACTTTAAATCTATAATGCAGAATGCTACAGCCATACATATTCATATTGCATATTTAAAAAAATGGCACANTCTTACTTTTATTCTTCTGGTATATAACTCCGCTGTGTTCATACAAACTGTTCATTACCACCCTCATTGACAATAAATTTCCATGTAATGTGATAGTAAAAAAAATATACTTGTATTCATAAATTAATAATTTGCCCACAACTTTAAATCTATAATGCAGAATGCTACAGCCAGACATATTCATATTACATATTTTAAAAAAAAGGCACTTAACTGTAGAGCAGTAGTATTTCATAATTCTTAATATATTTTGTGATAGCAAAATTTTGTAAGTTTTATTTTACACAAAATTGCTACATAGTTAATTGCTTAACGTACGCATTAACTGACAATAAATTTCTGGTGTAAAACATACTTACACATTTTTTTAATACAAGTGACACTTTGTAACCAATGGAAAGAGTTTCACTATATCCATGGCAAAAGAAACAACCAATGATAAAAACAGTTGGTGTGTCAGCAGCAACCAATAGCATTGCCCAAGGAAAGGTGCTGTCTGTATTGGTGCTGGCTTCGATTCTACTTATTCTGCAATATGTCAAACGTGAACGAGTATACTCAGGACAATATGTTATGGTGTTAATTGGTGGCAGGGTAGTTTTATGTACTCTGGCTTTGATTGCAGATATATTTTTTTATAAAGTTTAGCTTCACCTCGAAACAAATTTTTTGCATAGTTGGTGTTCACCTGTGTTGGCCACATTATTAATCATATTTGTTCGTGTGTTGCAGGTTTTTTTGCTGAAATTTTTAGCATGGATGCCCAGCACAACAAGAAACTCCACTACAGAAAAAAATATATAAAAAATAAACAAAGTAAAAAAAAATTACATTTTTATTTTAAGTACAATTTTTTATAATTTTTAAGAAAAGTGATTACAAATATTATTATTACACACTTTTATTCTGAAATAAACATTACAACGAAAACTTACATTTTAAGTCTAGCTTTTTCCACATACATTTTATATTACATATACTTCTCTTAAACCTTTGTCGTAGCACATGTCCCGATAGCTCAGTCGGCTAGGGTGTCCACCATGCTGGCAACCCAAGGTACGGCAGTTCAATCCTGCCCTACTCCACACAATATTTTGAGCTATGCAAAAATTAAATAAAAAAAATAAGAGTGCCCTAGTGGCTAACTCCAGAACCAAAGAGGCGACTGAAACGACGGCAACACCGGTGCCCCTAGCAGGCGGAAAATGAAAGGACAAGTGGAAACAAGATGGTGGACGAAGGTGGCACACACTAGCAGCAATAAACATTACAGGGATTGGTGGTGCAATCTAGCGGAAGGCAAGAGAACTACAGCAGACAACATCCAAGATGGTGCAGGCCGAATGAAGGTGAGTAATTGGAAAACACGATGGTAAGTAGAAACAAAATGGCCGACCAACATCAAGGACACAAGATGGTATACGGTGCCATAGCCCCCATGTCCTTGTACATACTATTCCTATTTAATGACTTAAAAAGAAAGTGAAATAAAAAACAAAATATTGTTGGTTTTAGACAGTTCTAGCCTACAACATCAAGCAGTTTGTGGGAGGCTTTTGGTGTTACAGTTAAAAAAAAAAAAAAAAACAACAACAACAGTCTAGGCTCATATTTAGAAGTTAACTTCAGAAAAAATGCAAATTTTTAAATATTTTTCAGAAAAAACAATTTCAAGAAATCAAGATCCATGGAAGTGGCGGGAAAAAAATATAACACTCTTTCCTGCAGTGAGTGTGTGGGATTGTGGAGTATTCGACAGTGGGGTCAAACAACCACAGAAATGTTAGGTCAAACACATATTCAATACCTCCACAAGCTGCAAAAGGGCAGTCACAAAAAAAAAGACATTAAAATGACCCGTTGCCCGTAACAATGTGAATATGCTGCTCACAGATGTACTCCCATCAAACAGCATTTGCCGTAGGTTGTCAGGAACATTAAAAGTGCAATGAGCATGGTCATACCTGCGACACTACACCAGAGTGTGCTAGACAGTCAAGGGAGTATCACACTTAGGAAGGGTTTTGCCACGAAGCAGATATGTGTGTATCAGACACGTGTGCCTGATGCAAAGGCGAGAAAGATGAAGAACAGTTTGTTAAATGTTTGCTAGAAAAGAAGACATTAATTTTTAAAAGGGAGATGAGTTACAGTTAAAATTATTTCTCAGGACTGCATATATGAACACAAATTCCTGTCAAAATTAGCATAAAAACGGGGTTGCGAATTGGTTAAAGACACAGATGCCAATGAGATGATTGTTAGAAAAATAATTATTCATAGGGGCACTTATTTTTCGCAATGCACAAAATGACAAAACTTTCTTTAATTATTTGAAATTGCTAAATAAACAAATGCTTCTAGAAAACATGAAATAATCATTTAAGATTCAAGTGAGATGCACATGTGAAGTAGTAAAAATGTAGTTGGTTCGAGCGATTGCTTGCAAAAGTGTGGGGTGATCGTAAACCGTGTTACTTTAAACTTGAGTTTAAGTTTTTGACACTACAATGTAAGTTACCAAAAAATAATTTTATATTTGTCAAAATGTTAACGTTGCAGTGTGCAAGTGTTACAATACAAATATATAATGAGCATATGTGATCTAAACAAACTACAACAGTACGGCACGTTAACACAAAAAAATTGGTCTGGTGCATCTTAGCGTTNGGCATATGTGATCTAAACAAACTACAACAGTACGGCACGTTAACACAAAAAAATTGGTCTGGTGCATCTTAGCGTTTCGCAAAAGTCAATAGAAAATGTGCATGAAACAGAAATATACAGTGATGAATACTTTGTTTAAACACAACTGGCTTTTATGGTTAAAAATATGAATAAAAATAAAGTTATTTTGTGAAACAATTTTTTATACTGTTAATACCTACAAATTACTTACGCAATGTGATGTAAATAAATTAAACTAGTTTTCATAAATTCCAGTGTCTAAGTTTTTGCAGTCAAATTGTTGGGCTAATGCAAAATGTGGCACTCTCAAAAAATGTTTTTACTGTAATTTNTGTCTAAGTTTTTGCAGTCAAATTGTTGGGCTAATGCAAAATGTGGCACTCTCAAAAAATGTTTTTACTGTAATTTGTAGACTAGTTATATTATGGTTGTTATGTTTAGGTGGGCAAGAGAGTGGCGAATTGCTACACAGCCTGAATCTACTTTTAAAAACGCAGAGCCGTCTCTCTGCTGTCCCAACTGGGAGGTTAGATAGCAAGAAGGAAAGTGAACAATGGATGTTCAATTGGTGAACACTCTCCTACCCTCTGTGACAGCCATGTTTTC
>NQII01002260.1:128461-183138 GCA_002778355.1 Clitarchus hookeri | reverse complement strand
AACCAAACTACCGTAACACACACACACATACTTCCTCTCAAACTACCGTAACACACACACACACACAGTCTTAGGAGATTGCTTTCCTATCTATCTTTTCTTCAGAAAGTAGGATAAAAATTCCTGCCAAAGTGGTGAAACCTGACCCAGCATTGTGGCAGTATTAGAATGACAACTGCAGCACACAACAGGATGTGATGGCATAGAGCATTACTGACTGTAGTGCTTCAATGCCTTCTGGCGCTGCTGCACTGGGCATGTGAGGGGTAGCCAGGGGGCCTGTGAGCCATGGGGCACGGTGACGAGAGCCTGCTGTCGGAGCCCAAGCTGTGCCTGCCGGGTGCGAGCAATGGCAAGGGAGGCTGCCAGTCGTAGAGCCCTGCGGCAGGACCATGCTGTTGGCGCTCGGATGGCTGCCTCGCTGCCCTCTGCGCCTTGTTCTCACTCCTTCCAACACGTACACAAACTCTCTCTGCACATGTTCTATCAGAGTTAGCAGGAAACTAATTCAATTTTAAAACCTTTTCAAAGTTCATACTCACTATGCAAAAATGTACATAACATTTCAGTTTTACAAATTATACACTTTAAACCACATGCAGGGAATCAAAATTAAGTGATTGACTTTCTTAAACTACTCGTTTTTTAGGAACCGTTGAAAATTTGTGGGAAATCTAATAAACAATAAATTTGTAGGGATGGCTCGGTTTGGTTCTTCGGTTCCAATTTATACCTGTTCTTGAGGTTTAACTCAGAACCAGTTTTAGGTTAACAACTACTCGGTTCTCGTTTTTGCACAGCAATGTCAAAACTCTGTTGTTACAAAAATAACTACCGTGTATTTACCTGTGTATAGCGCGCCCTTTTTTTCCCAAAATAAAGGAATAAATTTGTGGGGTGCACGTTATACACGGGGAAAAAAATTAAGGAGTGGAAGTCGTAAACTNTGCAAAAATGTACATAACATTTCAGTTTTACAAATTATACACTTTAAACCACATGCAGGGAATCAAAATTAAGTGACTGACTTTCTTAAACTACTCGTTTTTTTAGGAACCGTTGAAAATTTGTGGGAAATCTAATAAACAATAAATTTGTAGGGATGGCTCGGTTCGGTTCTTCGGTTCCAATTTATACCTGTTCTTGAGGTTTAACTCAGAACCAGTTTTAGGTTAACAACTACTCGGTTCTCGTTTTTGCACAGCAATGTCAAAACTCTGTTGTTACAAAAATAACTACCGTGTATTTACCTGTGTATAGCGCGCCCTTTTTTTNACAGCAATGTCAAAACTCTGTTGTTACAAAAATAACTACCGTGTATTTACCTGTGTATAGCGCGCCCTTTTTTTCCCAAAATAAAGGAATAAATTTGTGGGGTGCACGTTATACACGGGGAAAAAAATTAAGGAGTGGAAGTCGTAAACTGTTTGGCGATGTTTGGAGGGAAGTGTAGGGGAACAGTCTGTTATCTCATCTCTCGCTCTTACATCAACACTCCTCTCCCTTCTCTCTCTCTCGTTATCACTCAGCACTCCCCAGTAAGCAACACTGCTAGCCGATGGATACATTCCTCCAAGTCTTCATTGTTTGTGTAAGGAAAAAAAGGGGAGAGGGAGGAAGAAGAGACTTTTTTTTAGAGGTGTCATATTCCAGCACTGCAAAAAAATCAGCATGTTACTGCATAAAAGACGCAAAAATAAAAGGAATCCCGCTGCCCACACAGTTGTTGAAGTTCTTTTATCACCACATATGAATGTAAAAATAATAATAATTTATTACATATTTACTAACCTTAAATAAATATAATACAACAAGTTTATCTGTATACATTAAAATTTATCTTCACACTTTGTTATTGTTCAATTCTTCCATAGGTTAAATAAAACATTTAATGAATTTTACCTGCATTGATTTAATAAAATTGCAAGCAAAAGGGAAGCATTCAAAATAGAACCGAATACTGGAACCAAAATTTAAATTGTAGAATCGGTACCGGAACCGATATTTTTTGTTATTTGACCCATCCCTATAAATTTGTTATCCTTTTTTTGTTGCTGCACATTGTGTTTCTTGAGGTGAGCACTGTAGGGTACACGCGAGCTCATATCTAAAGAGCAATCTCACCCCTCTAGGCCACTAGTGTTATTAACTTCACCATCCCTGCACCCTTCAGGCACCGAATGTTTCCCTATGCAATGCGACCACCCAACGTATTTGTCCTACCATAGTGCTCTCCGTCCTTTGCCTTTTCACTTTGCTTGTGTTTTTAAGACTTGGATTTCTCTTGGGTTTTGATTAATGTTTGTTGTTGGCTTGCTACATTCAGTTTCTTGGATATATCAGCAGTGTGGAAGACTACAAATTGACTCACAAATAGAACTCTGTACTGTCAAACCTCCACTAGTCCATCACATTTGATGAGAGCCACATACATTCTCACTTCTTCCCCCATTCCCCACTGCTAGTTCACTCTTTTCCTGTGTTTATCCCTCGGGGTTCATCAAATATAATGCACACCCACACACATGCATGATCATCAGTGCTTTTAGCTTTTATACCATCGGTTGAAACCAGTATTTCGGTATTCTGGGTTTCAGAAAGTAGTGTTTGTGTGCAGAATAAGCAAAGAAGCTTTAGTTTTGATTGTAAATATGGTACACAAAAAGTATGCAGCATCAGATGTTACGGTTTTTGTAATTTTTTGACAACANTAGTTTTGATTGTAAATATGGTACACAAAAAGTATGCAGCATCAGATGTTACGGTTTTTGTAATTTTTTGACAACAAAGAAGGTTGCAGATACCCTTCTATGGTAGCATTTCATTCGGAAGATATCCGACTATACAATTAGATTAATATTCCATAGAAACATCATGTTAATTTTACGCAAGAGATGACTGAACATGGACTAACAATGCTCCATAAATCTTTGCAATGTTTGATCTTTTTAACATTTTCGGTTACAGGGGAACTCTCTGGTATCATTTTTTTCAGAAGATGTCTGCGTATTAAAATAAATTTATGTTTAACTAATGAACCATATAATTTTTCTACTAGAGATGATTGAACACGGCCTTCTTGCAAAAAAAATTTTTAACTTTTGATGCTTAGAGGTTGAGGGTGGGTCAAGATCGCTCCAAAACCCTTCAAAATATCTACAGCAAAAAAGGATCTGTCATTACGACCTTGTTTCTGGAAACCACGAGGGGTCATTTTGGTAAGGTTCTACTGTATTTGAAAAATGTTACTTACCAGGTTACATGCAGTTTCTCATATCAGTGTGTGACAAAACAAGAGAAATCTGTTCAGAACCATACCCCACACTTATCCCATGTAATACAGTTATCACCAAGCCAACAGCTGTGAACAACAGACTTGTCTGCCAGTTGCTGCCAGGTGTCATGATTGGGAAAGAACTTTTGAAATCAGTAAAGACAATATTTCCAAATCCAAAAGGTATCAAAGAAAATGTACTCATGGATCCTCACTTTATAGATGTGCTATTAGAATATCATGAAAATTTTCAGAAATTAACTAAATGGAACAAGAAAAAAGTTTTTTAACACACACACATGATGCCAAGACTGCATTTCTTAAATTATCTTTAAAATTCAACATCAGAGCCATAANAGTTTTTTAACACACACACATGATGCCAAGACTGCATTTCTTAAATTATCTTTAAAATTCAACATCAGAGCCATAATCACTTATCTGGAACTCCATTAATCAGTTTTCTTTCCAATGGAATCATTATTGAAGATGAAGTTAATAAGGTTTTAAAACAGAAAACTTATTGAACTGCTGATCTCTTACACTGGTGGTGGAGAAACAAGTCAAAATACCCAAAAGTGGTGTTGATTGCATTGAAGTACTTGGCTATTCCTTATACACACGTCAACAGCGATTATTCGTTTTCTTCTACTGGAAACGTCACAAGCAAAAAAAATTAACACAATCACAGTGCCACGTAGAAGAACTCGTACTATTGGATGGATTAAAAAAAAAAAAAAAAAANGTGATTAACTCACAGTTTTTAAGACCTGAAACTTAAAACTACATTTAAATGTATTGTGAATAAATGCAGGCCTGTTAAAATTAGTTTTTTATGTAGGCAAAAGAGTGTCTTTTACAGTGCAGTGTCTAACAACTCACATTTCTAATAGCGTGGTAAGAAAAATAAAGGAAAATTAGTACATATAGTTTTTTAAATGTTTTGTTTGCTTGCACTAAAACTAAGATTCAGTTCATTGCTTGCAAATGTAACTTCTTTTCTGGGAATTTCCATGACAGTATAAGTTTATACAAATGTTTATATTTTAACTAGTTTACATGGAGTCTTTGACAGAAATTGAAAATCATATGTTAAACTGAAGTACGTTGTACTGGAAAAAAGTTGAAAAAACAGTGAGTTAAATTCCAACTACAAAATGACAACAAAAATTATGTAGAAAAATATGAAAAGCATCATAAAATAGATAGTGTGCTTTACATGGAAATTGTTAACAATATCTTGGAACTAAAGTTATGACACAAAAGTAAAATTTCCTGCCCTCAATCTGTAACTTTGAATTAGTACTCGGTCAGAGGTATGTGAGCTGCTTGTGCAGTGTTTCATTTCTTCCATTTCTTGTGTGTATGCTTCTGCACAGTTCCACGTGCCCAGAAGAAAGATTTACTGTAGTCCTAATGTAGGTTTTCTTCCTNTTGTGTGTATGCTTCTGCACAGTTCCACGTGCCCAGAAGAAAGATTTACTGTAGTCCTAATGTAGGTTTTCTTCCTTCTCTCTTTTATCATTGTGCTGTGTGGACAGCGTGTCTGGTTCTGCCTGCTTGTCAACTCTCATTTTCTCTTGGCACTGTTTGCCCTGTGCATTGATGCCACCCCACCCTCCTTTTTCTCATAGCCTAGGGTGATACGCATTAGTGAAAGATTCATTGGGTGTGATGGATGGCTGCAGCACAGTGCAGTGCAGGGTCTCTCAGCAACTACCACACGGCGAGGCCTCGCGAACCACCGGCCTTCTTAGTGGAGGGGAGCAGCTGGGATCCTGTGAGGGGTGGGTTGTCGCAGCAAGCCTCTGCCATCGACGTTCGAACTCCTCGTGCTCCAAGACTGCACGCTTTGCCGCCACCCTCTTCATCTTCTCCTCGTTCNAGTTTTTTAACACACACACATGATGCCAAGACTGCATTTCTTAAATTATCTTTAAAATTCAACATCAGAGCCATAAGCACTTATCTGGAACTCCATTCATCAGTTTTCTTTCCAATGGAATCATTATTGAAGATGAAGTTAATAAGGTTTTAAAACAGAAAACTTATTGAACTGCTGATCTCTTACACTGGTGGTGGAGAAACAAGTAAAAATACCCAAAAGTGGTGTTGATTGCATTGAAGTACTTGGCTATTCCTTATACACACGTCAACAGCGATTATTCGTTTTCTTCTACTGGAAACGTCACAAGCAAAAAAAATTAACACAATCACAGTGCCACGTAGAAGAACTCGTACTATTGGATGGATTAAAAAAAAAAAAAAAAAAAACTGGGAGTGTTTAGTGATTAACTCACAGTTTTTAAGACCTGAAACTTAAAACTACATTTAAATGTATTGTGAATAAATGCAGGCCTGTTAAAATTAGTTTTTTATGTAGGCAAAAGAGTGTCTTTTACAGTGCAGTGTCTTAACAACTCACATTTCTAATAGCGTGGTAAGAAAAATAAAGGAAAATTAGTACATATAGTTTTTTAAATGTTTTGTTCGTTTGCACTAAAACTAAGATTCAGTTCATTGCTTGTAAATGTAACTTCTTTTATGGGAATTTCCATGACGGTATAAGTTTATACAAATGTTTATATTTTAACCAGTTTACATGGAGTCTTTGACAGAAATTGAAAATCATATGTTAAACTGAAGTACGTTGTACTGGAAAAAGTTGAAAAAACAGTGAGTTAAATTCCAACTACAAAATGACAACAACAAAAATTATGTAGAAAAATATGAAAAGCACCATAAAATAGATAGTGTGCTTTACATAGAAATTGTTAACAATATCTTGGAACTAAAGTTATGACACAAAAGTAAAATTTCCTGCCCTCAATCTGTAACTTTGAATTAGTACTCGGTCAGAGGTATGTGAGCTACTTGTGCAGTGTTTAATTTCTTCCATTTTTTGTGTGTATGCTTCTGCACAGTTCCACGTGCCCAGAAGAAAGATTTACTGTAGTCCTAATGTAGGTTTTCTTCCTTCTCTCTTCTATCATTGTGCTGTGTGGACAGCGTGTCTGGTTCTGCCTGCTTGTCAACTCTCATTTTCTCTTGGCACTGTTTGCCCTGTGCATTGATGCCACCCCACCCTCCTTTTTCTCATAGCCTAGGGTGATACGCATTAGTGAAAGATTCATTGGGTGTGATGGATGGCTGCAGCACAGTGCAGTGCAGGGTCTCTCAGCAACTACCACACGGCGAGGCCTCGCGAACCACCGGCCTTCTTAGTGGAGGGGAGCAGCTGGGATCCTGTGAGGGGTGGGTTGTCGCAGCAAGCCTCTGCCATCGACGTTCGAACTCCTCGTGCTCCAAGACTGCACGCTTTGCCGCCACCCTCTTCATCTTCTCCTCGTTCCTCCTGCCGGCACACAAACAAACACTTATTGCTATGCATGGTAAAGTGAGCACTTTCGAAAGCCCTCTCATTCGGGATAATAGTCAATGATATATAATTTTAGCTTTAGACGTTAACTTCAAATGCGGTGGAATCTACAAACTGTGTTTATTACTTACATGGCAATATTAATTAAAGTATAAAAAATGGCTGATATACAAATGTAACTAGGGCCTTAAAAGTGCTCACTTTTCCGTGAACAGCCTACATCAGCACTCATATCTGGTGCAGAGTGGATTTACATGAAGGGCTCAGTGAGCTAGAGCATAACAGTTTTGTGTAACATGTGCCCCACCTTCGGGATGGATGTGCAAAGCCTAGTGGTCGGTGTTTGGTTCTCATCAGTTTACTTCCTTACTAGATAATATTTTTCTCTTTTGCTTTGGCAACACAACACTGTGTGTCGCCTAGCCGCCGTAAGTAAGAAGAGGTTCACACTAACGGGTCATTAGCAATCAATACCTAAAAGAATAATTATTTAGCTGGTAACTGCAGAACACGATGAGCATCTCCTAGTGCACGTCCAACTTGTGTTCAACATGTTGTGGTTTCCTTCCCAGCTTACTAAATTGGGTGTTGCTTTTACTGTTATAGCCTGTTCATGGTAAGGTTGTATCACTTTTGCATTACAAATTGAATATTAATAGAATGTTTGCAAATACGCAATAATTTGCAAATATTTTGGAACTTNTTCATTACAAATTGAATATTAATAGAATGTTTGCAAATACGCAATAATTTGCAAATATTTTGGAACTTTGAAGTAATAAACAGTCGTCAACCTGCGAGTCATCATTTGGTAAAAAGTTGTTTGAAACAAGTTTTAATAAACATATAGTTTATATAATATATTTATGAAAATAAACATTACAGCACTAAATAAATACCCATTAAAATTAAAATATAAATGTAAAATACTAGCTATAAAAAGTGCAATAATATGTTTTACCTGCCCGTGGTCTTGTAACATTCAAAATGGCGGAATATACAAAATACTTATACCATGGAAGTAGAAGAAATGCTCGTTGGTTCACATGAGGGCTTGGGCCAAAATTCCCAGGTACAGTATTTTTAAAGGACAATATTCATTAGTGCTTGTTATTTACCATCATCGGAGGTTACTTTAACCACTTTTCAATTTCAAACATCCACCAATCCAAGACTATTTACTTTAGAGATTAACTAATTAGCTTAAAACTTGGGTATGTAGTTACTTTTTATGTTTGCATACAGCAAAGTTTTCGAAAACATGCATGTTAAAATTAAAATAATTAAAACATGGTGGCCTAAGTTACCCCAGTAGAGGGGGTAACTTAGGCCATTGGTAAGAAACCAATGTTCGGCTTAAGATGGTTATTGATGGGTTAACAAAAGCCATACACAGGGCTCAAATAAACGTAAAAATTGTGTTCAAGACTTTTATTGACGGTAATAGTAGTGTTAAAAGTAAAAATTTAACAATTCTAGTGTTTAATTTATACAACACAGTGCGAAGATGTTTATTTTAACATTGATTGATTACTTGAGATGAAATGGGAAAGTATGTCGACCTTTATTGATTTTTATAGACTGTACAATAGTGACAATGTCTGCAATATTCACATTCATCTCATCATCCACAATCGGGAACACGTAACAATTTTCCACTGATTTAGAGCATTTCCGAAAAAATTTTACCTTCACTTTTTTCGCTCCGGTTCAGTGTCAAGTACAGTAGCATAGANCTCCGGTTCAGTGTCAAGTACAGTAGCATAGTATTGTTTTGTCACTGGTTTTTTAGTGCTTTCGTTGAAGATTAGTTTTACAATCACATATACACCTGACTCAAGCTCCACTATTTTAACTGCTGTTTTCTTCGGTGAATTAGGTTTTTTTTCTGAAACTTCTACCTCGAAATCTTCATCAGTGGACTCACTTAATGTAGGGTCTGAATCAGAATCTCGCACCCAGAACGCGCCGTCATCATCGTCGCTTAAATCTGAATGCCTTCTAGCCTTTTTTTTTTGTTTTTTTTTTTAAGCTCTTTTGAAATGCTTGCTTCAGGATCGTTTCTACGGGCTTCTGCTTGAAGTCCTTCAATCCCTTTTCCAGCTGGAACGTTTAATTTTCTTTTGTTTGCTTTTCTTATGGGTTTCGTTTCATTCTTCCTACTCTCCTGAAGGTAGGTTTCAAACGAATGGATCCAATTGCTGCTAGAATCATTTTTATTACAATAAGGGAAGCCTCTTTAATATTTGGTGTCGATCTAATGGCTCAATGGCTGCTGCTCTGAAACCACTCTTCAAGTTTTTCTTGATGTTTTCTTCTCCTAAGTTATCAAGGCCCCTTTTTAGGAGTCGAGGAAACGTGTCTTTTGGCACAGGGCCACGATTTCTCTCTTTCCAGTCATTTAGAATCTCACGCCACTTTATCTTTAAGGGTCTGAAAAAAGCCACATCTAAAGGCTGAGTACAGTGCGTACTATTTGGGGGTAGCAGCACAAACTTGATATTATATCTGTTGCATTCGTCAATAATATGTGGTGAAATGTGGCTTGAAAGGTTGTCACCTAACAACACCTTTTTAACATCTTTGTCAAACTTTCTGAAATATGGCAAAGCTATCTTCTGGAACCAGTCCTCAAAAATTTCCAGGGTAAACCACCCACTCTTAGATATATTATACACAAAACCCTTAGGGCCATTTTCAGTCCATGAAACATATAGGTTTGCTGCCTTATATGTAATGTAAGGAGGAAGTAGGGTTCCGTCGGCACTCCCCGAAAACATTACAGATGTGTGTCATATTGGTCTCATCATAATTTACAATCATAGATGGGTCTACGTCCTCAATTGTCAATGCAAGCTTGTCAAAATAACGGTTTATGGTTTCTTCAATGACAGCCGCTCTATTTCTTTTAATATTTTGACAAAGTCTATTAGAAAGAATCCCGGCGTGTCTCTTTATAAATGATTCGACAAAATCTATACCTGGCATGTTTTCTTTGAATCTTGGTTCAGTTCTTCCACTTCGATCAAGGAATCCTTTGACGATCAACCTGATATCCAAGACCGTTAACGGAAATCTCCAATCTCCAGCCATGCACACGCATTCCGCTAATTTCAATTGGTCTTTAACATCTAAAACACAAGGTCTCCCTACTTTGTTTGTCTTTCTTTTTACTGCTGCAGTAAATGCACACCTTGAAATCCCAAACGATTCGGCAGCCTTCCANTCAATTGGTCTTTAACATCTAAAACACAAGGTCTCCCTACTTTGTTTGTCTTTCCTTTTACTGCTGCAGTAAATGCATACCTTGAAATCCCAACGATTCGGCAGCCTTCCGTAACGATAAGCCTTTTTTTCACCTCTTCAACTGCTTTTTTTAAAGTGATCTTCTGTGTAATCTTGATATTTTTGAGCTCCAATAGACCTTTGGTACTTTAAGGGCATCTTTTCTAGTGAAAAAGAGAAAAAAGACTTGTTAAATATTTATAATTTCATATAGTACGATATGACAAACGAGTACGGGGTAACAAAAGCCACTAGTTCTCGGTGGCCTTTGTTAGCCCACACATGAAACAGCTGTGAATTTAAGCTTAAATTAAAAAGACACAATGAAAATAGAATCTATGTAGTGGGACAACAAGAAAAGTATTGTTTAAGGTTATGTTGGAGAATCTTTATATTAAATTCAACTTAAAAATACAACATTGGTGACTAAAGTTATGTAAGGTACTTAATGATAAATTTTAATTTATCATGATAAATGATAAATTTAACCTTCATAGAAATATACGTAAATAAACTTACCTTTAGAAAATACAAACTATTAAAATATATAGTGAAAAACTTTATAAAAATATTAACCATGTGGCACGAACACAAACAAACAATCACAAAACAGTGTTGCCAATATCAGCATTCAAAATTTCCCTAACAAAATGGCTTAAGTTACCCCGGCGGCTAAAGTAACCTCCGATGACGGTACCTGTTGTTTTCATACTACATTTGTCTGAAATATGCAGCAAAAATATAGTCTTCGAATGTATCGAGATGTAAACTAAATAAAGTAAAAAAGTACACATGTATTGCACTATGCTGTACATATTTCGATTTTTAACGAGTCATTTGTTTTTAGAACTGGTATTTCACATTTATTTTACGTGTTTTGCATGTTTATAATTTGTGAAAACGACCAAAGCAAAACAAACAGAATAATAAATTTATCTTCTGGTAGCAGAAGAATTGCCATTGTTTTTCATCCGGCGATAAACAATTCCCACATTTCTCCTATCTGACTTAATTTTGAAAAAAATGTAATGCTTGTTTTTATAAATAAAAATTTTTAATGGTAAGTTTATATAAATTTTAATTTTGTTTCCATCATCTGTAATATTATCTTATGTGATTTTTCTTTGGTTTTAACTTTCTCAGAAATTTGGTTGAGAACAATGAAAATGTGGTTTACAAAAATGTTAATGCATTATTGAAATTTTTTGACACAAGAGTATTGAGGGTATCGAGCTGAAAACCGTATTGAGTATCGAAAACATAGTATTCCCACCTCTAGTTTTTATTCTTCGCTGTCACTAATTGCATTTGACACATGCACAAAATGTATAAAGCAAAAAATTATTAAAAAAATACACGTAAAAATATAAATTATAACACAAGTGAAATGCCACTGTTTACTTGCACGCCATGTTCAGCCAGTACCTAGTGGTTTTATAAAGACATGCAAAACTGCGATGGAGCTTGACAGAGGCTGACCCTTGGTACAGCTGTACTAGTCCACGTAGTTGAGAGAGATGACATGTGGAGCGCCGACTCACTGACCACTGCTGCATGGTCCGCTACTGCCTTAAGACAGAATTCGACAAAAACCCGCCAGAGCACAGGAAATTGCGTACACGCCTTACTTTCTGCAGGCAAGATGAAGGAATGTCAGTTTGGAGAGTTACAAACCAAATATATGTGCGAAGTAAACAGATTTAGTTTGCTAATATGCTTGCTATCACTACGTTAACATTTATACATTTTATTTCAGAAATAGTAGAAGAAGCTGTTTAATTTTGGCACAAAAATGTTAAGCAAACAATATTTAATATTTCTGGAATCGCTAAGCCTCTGGCTGTGCAGATTTCCCATATCCCTAGCAAGCACATATACGATAAAGTAAACAAAAAATTTTGTGTAAAAAAAAAAATACAATTTTTATTTTGTACCACACAATTTTGAAACAATTAAATGCCAATAACTGTAATGAAAATAGCTTATGATATTTTGTTAGTCCTTTCTCCTGCCATGTAATAGATGCTCATCATGCTGCATAACTNTGTAAAAAAAAAAATACAATTTTTATTTTGTACCACACAATTTTGAAACAATTAAATGCCAATAACTGTAATGAAAACAGCTTATGATATTTTGTTAGTCCTTTCTCCTGCCATGTAATAGATGCTCATCATGCTGCACAACTTACGTACTAAATTTAACCTGATTTTTTTTCCGGTTCAACAGCCTTAAAGAACATGGTTACACTAAGAGACTTTGTAAAATTGTAACAATATACTCTTTTATTTTTCAATATCATTACTGAAACAATTTTTTTATAATATTGATCAATGTAAATATCAACATTTTATGGAATCTGGAACACACAAGTTAAATAAACTGAGCCATTTATAAAAAAATTAAACCAGGAAAGCTTGAAGGTAAATAATTTTAAGACATACTTGGAATATTTATTTTACAAAAATTTGGAGACAGCCAGAAATCAAATGCAAAAAAGTCTCTATTTNTATTGATCAATGTAAATATCAACATTTTATGGAATCTGGAACACACAAGTTAAATAAACTGAGCCATTTATAAAAAATTAAACCAGGAAAGCTTGAAGGTAAATAATTTTAAGACATACTTGGAATATTTATTTTACAAAAATTTGGAGACAGCCAGAAATCAAATGCAAAAAAGTCTCTATTATTGAAATCAAAAACTCTTCTCTTTGGGATTAATAACAAACCTTCAGATATGTTATAATTTAAGTGAGTTATACACTAGAACCCTTTTTTCTCACAGGCCCCAAGAAATGTCATCCTAATACAAAGGAAAACTCTGTATGAGGGTGATTTTGTATTGAAAAAAATTAAGGATGGGTCGAATAACCAAAAATGTTGATTCCAGTTCCGGTGCCGATTCTACAATTTAAATATCGGTTCCAGTATTCGGTTCTATGTATTTTGAATACTTGCCTTTTGCTTGCAACTTTATTAAACCAATGCAGGTAAAATTCATAAAATGTTTTATTTAACCGTTATATGGAAGAATTGAACAATAACAAAATGTGAAGATAAATTTTAATGTATACAGATAAACTGGTTGTATTACATTTATTTAAGGTTAGTAAATATGTAAAAAATTATTTTTTTTTTACATTAATATGTGGTGATTGTGATATGTTTGGAAAATACTTTAATTAAATAACCCATGGCCCTTAAACCAAAACATTGTGGTGCGCTATACGATAAAGGTAATCTACAAAAGTTCGTTAAAAGAAAGTCGACAGCTATGGTGGGCGCCCGGATTTCTTATTTTTTTTTGCTTCTTTTATGGTGTCTGGGCGGCCCTTTTTTTTTTGCATCTTTTACACAGTGACTCACTGGCTTTTTTTTTTGCTGTGCTGGAATGTGACACCCCAAAAAAAAAAAGTCTCTTCTTCCTCTCTTACTCACGGCCCGCGGCCATCCTACCAAACAAAGAAGGCTTGGAAGAATGTATCGATCTGCTATCAGTGTTGTTTACGGGGGAGGGCTGAGAGATAAAGAGAGAGAGAGAGAAGGGAGAGGAGTGTTGATGTAAGAGCGAAAGATGAGATAACAGACTGTTCCCATACACTTCCCTCCAAACATCGCCGAACAGTTTATGACTACCACTCCTTAATTGTTTTTCCGTGTAAAGCATACACCCCAGAAATTTTTTCTTTTATGTTGGGATAAAAGGGCACGCTATACATGAGTAGAACCAAGAACCGAGTAATTGTTGTTAACCTAAAATCGGTTCCGAGTCAAACCTCAAGAACCGGTATAAATTGGAACCGAAGAACCGAACCAACCCACCCTAAAAAAAAATGTTTGCGGATCAATAGAAGGCAGCTTACTAAGCAGGAAGATGCTGAGGGGATGTTATAGCAGGGTTTCATGTCATCTACAGATCTGCATGTACTCAAAAATAGAGCTCAGAATAGAGTACTTAATTGCGGCACAAGATCGGCTTGAAATATATTTCAGGCTCAAAAAATTTGAGCATCATCAGCAAATCATTCTGCCAACAACCAATGAGATAGTGTTTTGTTATTTATTAACGAAAATAACTTGTTGTTTAGTAATGAAACTAGAGTTTTTCCAATACCGATACCAAGTAACGGTATTGGCCGATACTTAACCTTTTTTAAATGTATCTGTATCGGGTATAGTATCGGGCCGATACATTAGTATCGGTAATAGACAATGAAATCAGGTTATTGCTTTCTTTAGCCACAATAATTATATTGTGTGGTACGTTTTACAATATTAATCAGCCCTGCCAGTTTTTACGGAATTTTAAACCAACAAAAAAGACCCGGATAAACGTGAACGTCACAGATTTTCTATCACGCTACTCATCACTCGCATCTGTATACAAATAAATGGCTGGAGTTCATAGATGTATACATCATGGACACAAGTGAAAAATTTTCATTTCGCTGTGCTTTGGGTGGCGATATTGTGAACTACAATCAATACTAGGGATGGGTCGGTTCGGTTCTTCGGTTCCAATTTATACCGGTTCTTGAGGTTTGTCTCGGAACCGGTTTTAGGTTAACAACAATTACTCGGTTCTTGGTTCTACACAGCAATGGCAAAACTCTGTTGTTACAAAAATAACTATGGTATTTATTCATGTATAGCGCGCCCCTTCTTCCCAACACAAAGGAAAAAATTTCTGGGGTGTGTGCTATACACGGAAAAACAATTAAGGAGTCATAGTCTTAAACTGTTCTNCACGGAAAAACAATTAAGGAGTCATAGTCTTAAACTGTTCTGCGATGTTTGGAGGGAAGTGTATGGGAACAGTCTGTTATCTCATCTCTCGCTCTTACATCAACACTCCTCTCCCTTCTTTCTCTCTCTTAACTATCAGCCCTTCGCTGTAAACAACACTGCTAGCCGATCGATACATTCCTCCAAGCCTTCTTTGTTTGGCAGGATGGCCGCAGGCCATGAGTAAGAGAGGTAGGAGAGACGTTTTTTTTTTCGAGGTGTCACATTCCAGCACGGAAAAAAAAAAACCAGGGAATCACTGTGTAAAAGACGCACAAAAAAAAAGGTCCCTCCCGGACACCATAAAAGAACCAAAAAAAGATAAGAAATCCGGCCGCCCACCACAGCTGTTGACTTCCTTTAACGAACTTTTGTAGGTTACCATCATATAGCACACCACAATGTTTTGGTTTGAGAGCCATGAGTTACTTAATTAAAGTATTTTCCTAACATATCACAATCACCACATATTAATGTAAAAAAAGAATAATTTTTTACATATTTACTAACTTTAAATAAATTTAATACAATATCTGTATACATTAAAACTTGTCTTAACACTTTGTTATTGTTCAATTCTTCCATATAACTGTTAAATAAATCATTTAATGAATTTTACCTGGATTGGTTTAATAAAGTTTGCAAGCAAAAGGCAAGTATTCAAATTACATAGAACCGAATACTGGAACCGATATTTAAATTGTAGAATCGGCACCGGAACCGGAATCGACATTTTTGGTTATTCGACCCATCCCTAATCAATACCATTTTGAATATTTACGTTGACCTCTTGCACGTATATGTTTGGAATTTTTTTTGTTGCCTGTTATTATTATTACCGTCTGGCGTGATAAACGTAACTACGCCAAACTGAAATGTATGCTTTATACTTAAACAAACATATTGCAAGCTTTTTAAAAATATTTTTAAAATAACTTTCACTGCTAGAAATAAATATTGCAGCCTGTAACTGTTGTAAAGTATTTATCTTCCAGACGGCGAGCTGCAATAAGATGCACATAAAAACGTAAATAAATCAGAGAAACAATAAATTACTACAAACGAGCAAGTGAAAAGACACAGAATTGATAAAAGTTGAAAGCCGGCGTATGCGATTACCGTCTGTATGGACTATTGGTAAAACTTATTAAATCTGCATCTGTCCTCATTAAATACTTGACGCTACCGGACATGACTCTGCAAAAAATATTGAGCATCTGACTGTCTGAAAATAATCCTGATTGTTTTTTGTTTATAGTAGTTTTTTATGCGTGAAATGCATTTTTTGGCACTCATGAATTGTTTCATACTGCGTTAAAATGTCTAGTGTGTGGAAATACTTTTCTAAAGACTTGACAGCCGCAAGTGAAGCAAATTGCAACCAGTGTGGTAAAATAGTGTCTCTGGGTGATTAAATTTGATGGACAACAAAATATGTTGAAAACTGCGAGCTTAGAAACGAGCAAGAGGGAAGGGCATTGGTATTGGGGTATCTGTATCGGAAAACATGGTATCAGAACAACTCTAAATGAAACATAAATATTTTACAATTTAGGCATGTTTCTGTATAAGGATTTGCCATAAATTGAGATGCGAATGATGATTAATGTCCAGATTTGCATTAAAACTGTACTGTGATTCCGCTGAGAAGCGTCACCTGACGATAGCTATTTTTAGTGCGTGTGAGAAAAGGAGGACGTTTATTAATGAAATTATATTTTAAAAAGATAGGCACATTTGTGCACTATCACTTTAATAGGATTTTTCATGAGAACCTTTTACCAACACACCTATTTTCTCTCCATTTTTATTCATATTCAATACAAATGAAGTGTTATAATTTATGGATAAAACATAAGTAAAGGTTCAATTTAACCAAAAATAACATACTTTTATGTTAACAGGGGTATAAAGTGCTTGTGATATACAACATATTTATGGAACAACTGAACATGTCATACATAGAGACTGAAAAAAAAAATTGGAGTTATTTTTCTTGAAAAGAGGTGTTATTTTTCTCAAAATGAGCCGTTTTTTACATAGAAAATAGGTGTTATTTTTTATGCTGCATACAACCTTTTATACATAAAAAATTCATTGTTGAAATATTAAAAACATTTTTGCTACACTATAAGCACTATTAAAAATGCAAAATTATAATTACAACTGTAAAGAATAACTATAAAAACTGCTAACAAACAGAATGTGCACCTTCACAGAAAACATTAGTAAGGTAACACATATCTACATAATATGTAACTAATTTAATTTAACACGTTCTTTCAGCTGCTTGTAAAAAGTCAGTCAGTCATCAAACGAAAACTTAGTATATGTTTCTATATTCTCTTCTTTCAAATTTTAGTGGCTAAAAAGGCACTCACTGTTGACACTGTTGAATAGAGGAATTTGATTTTAAAAAACAGGCAAAACACTTTTAGTTTTATTCTGTAAAATGTTTTTTTGGACTAAAAAGCATGTTCGTTGCCTTAAAAATGTGCACACTTGGATCACCATTCAACAAACTTTGCAGTTTGGTCATTCATTGCAAGAGTTTATGCTTTTAGACATTTCTGCTTCACAAGTGCTTTTTAAGTGGTGGTGAGACATGAGTCTGATGAAATTCGAGTTTCAAACTGGGAATCAAGTATACCTTTTGATGTCTCATCAAAACCTTTCAACAAATCGTTCAGCCAGCCATATAGCATGTGTGCTGTGGGGGTACTCAGAGCCTTCACATTTTGTGAGAAGGTCTACAATGTCAGCTGCATGGGTTTTTACAAATATGCACTGAGCAAGAACCATGTTCACATCTTAAAGACTTTCTGTTCGATCCATAAATTATGGTGACAACAACTACCCCTTCATTTCATCGAGCCTGAAGAAGTTAACAATGTCAACAAAGTATTCTGACAAATAAAACACTGCTCTGAACCTCGAGTTCCATCGAGTGTTCACTGGTATTGGGAACAGATTTGCAGCTTTAGTTGTATGTTCAGCTGGATATTGCACATAATGATGCTTTCTTTTTCGTGTATTCAAAAATGTGGTTTTCACTTTTACCACAGCCTCATTTACTTCAGTCAGTTCAATGCAAAAGATGTGACCTACTGAGGCCAGTTTGTGGGCCCAGCACTGAACATGGACCACATGCTCTCCAAAAAGGACCTGCATTGATGTCACACATTTGGTCATGTAACATGCAGAGTCTGTAACAATTGCTTGAATGTTTTTGAAATTGACACTGTATTTATTAACACACTCATTTATAGCCTGAGAGCATGTCATTGCATCTGCTTTCTCCAGAATTGTTACCGCAGCTACCTTTAAAACTGGTTCTGTTAAATTATCTGAACAAATCTTAAAAAGCACAACAAACACACATTTTCCTTTGGTATCTGTCGTCTCGTCACGTAACAATATTTTTCTGCTGACGAAGTTCCTTTACTGCATCAAAGTGTGCCTGTGCTGCCACAGGAACATTTTTTTCTCAGAGAGATTTCACACAAATTAAGTCTCCAGCACCTAAAATCATAATTTGTGTTATACTAAGCCAGTAATGTAAAACATTTTTACTTTCTAAGGTAAGTATTACATGAACTAGGTCTTGTTCAAAAACCTTGGTAGGCCTACAGGCCTAGTTGTAGTTAAGTACATTGGAATGTTGGCTTTTGCAAAAGCTTCAGTTGTTTTAGCAAGATCATCAACTGCCAATTTTCTTCTTTTTGAGCTACTAAAGCAAGCAAGCACAGATGTTTGAACTTGAGCATGTGAATCAGCACGTTTTTGTTTATTTGTAAGGTTAATATGTTTTTGAGATTTTGTATGCTTTAATACAGTCTCTTTCTTTTCATATAAAACTATGCAATTACAAAAACAGCACATTAGAGTTTGAGAATCAATAGCATAAAGTCCATCACTTTTGAACTCGGCTGCTTGTTGCTGTACATGCACTGCTGGCTTCGGCATCTTGGACAAGAAAATAACACAAAATTCACACTATCCGTAATTCTAATTATTTCTGCACATAACTTCCACAAATTGCACCTACCCTGTGTGAACGAAAGTGTCCTTGATAGCTAAGTTTTTTTTGTATCTAATTTCATAGATACAGCTCATTCTCGTTTGTTTACATCACATGTTCTGTGCTTGCACATGCACAGTTAGCGGGGATAGCTGCAGATATTGCTTCAGAAAGAAGTAAAGTTCTTTCCACGAGCCGTATTTTGCAGAAATCAAAGTCGGGTAACGTAAGTCTGCAATTATTCAGAAGAACCAAATTTCATTATTAATTCCAATTACGTAATTTGTTAGATGAACAATGATAGTGTGAATACGCCATTTCATCACTGCTATATGTGACAAAACTACGATACAAATTTCATCTTAACTCGTGTCCTAATTTACGTTCAGATTTGCTGACAAGTATTCTATGGCCGTGAAGGCCTTGTAATAATTACCAAACAAAAGTGTTACTGTTTAGATAGCAGGAATTATTACATTTATGACTGTACTTGGAAGAAAAAAAATGATGGAACAGGTGTGTCATTCAAAGAAAGTTTTAAAATGGGATCCACGGATTACACTTAGACATTCAAAATGTTTAACATGCAAAAATAACTTTTTGTAAAGGTGTGTGAAAATTTTGAAAATAGCTTAATTTTATTTTAATTAAAACGGGAAATTTGCTTTATACTAACTAAAATGCTAAAATTTGTGTTATTTTTAGTTTATTGTAAATGCTATTTTTTCAGGTCTCTAGCCATACATACAGTAATTTTTCAAAGGTTTGGTTTAAAAAGTGTGCAGATATTGGCAATAGACTAGTTCTACGGTTTTTGTTAACTGTGTGTTTTCAGAAACAATAAAATTGTGATTCAGACATGATTCAGAAAATATAAAAGCAAAATTTAATTTACTTGCTGCAAATTGAAACATGCCTAAATATATGGAAGCTGAGAAATGCCTGGTATACATACATACAAAGTAATCAATTGTTATCTGTACCTAATTTCCTAAGGGCACTGAATTGCAATCAGTTGTGATGCATATACAGTCAATACAAACCACATGAGCCCGTACGTACCTCTTCATTTCCATCTTCTTGTTAGCAATCATTTGCTGCTTTTTCCTGCAAGCCTCCTCTATTTTGTCTTTCTGTAGCAGCTCATTTCTTGTTCCGAGCTGTGCCGGCTTAACACGATGCCCTTCCTGCACCAAGGGCACAACCACCTTGGTCAGATCCGACCAAATTTTCTTCCTTAATTTATCCTGCAATAAGGTACAAGCATGATGACTGTCTACATTACCTGCTCACAAATACAAATACTTTTCTTCTCACTCATATTACATAATTAGCTATACATTACAGCTTCACCCATCCAGACTTTAAATTTGTTAATACAGTTAAGTTTTTGTAAGACAGAATTGGCCATGCCTTCTGAAGCCTATTATAACACAAGTTTACAAATACCTGACTACGACTACTGTACCTCATCGCATAATGGTTGCACATTTATTATTAAAAATGCCCATGAAAATTTGGGGTGTTTATATAATGTGAAACATTGGTTAGATAATTGCAAATAGGCCCTGGTAATATTTTTTTGTCANTTTTGCAGAAATTAAAGTCGGGTAACGTAAGTCTGCAATTATTCAGAAGAACCAAATTTCATTATTAATTCCAATTGCGTAATTTGTTAGATGAACAATGATAGTGTGAATACGCCATTTCATCACTGCTATATGTGACAAAACTACGATACAAATTTCATCTTAACTCGTGTCCTAATTTACGTTCAGATTAGCTGACAAGTATTCTATGGCCGTGAAGGCCTTGTAATAATTACCAAACAAAAGTGTTACTGTTTAGATAGCAGGAATTATTACATTTATGACTGTACTTGGAAAAAAAAAAATGATGGAACAGGTGTGTCGTTCAAAGAAAGTTTTAAAATGTGATCCACGGATTACACTTAGACATTCAAAATGTTTAACATGCAAAAATAACTTTTTGTAAAGGTGTGNAGTTTTAAAATGGGATCCACGGATTACACTTAGACATTCAAAATGTTTAACATGCAAAAATAACTTTTTGTAAAGGTGTGTGAAAATTTTGAAAATAGCTTAATTTTATTTTAATTAAAACGGGAAATTTGCTTTATACTAACTAAAATGCTAAAATTTGTGTTATTTTTAGTTTATTGTAAATGGTATTTTTTCAGGTCTCTAGCCATACATACAGTAATTTTTCAAAGGTTTGGTTTAAAAAGTGTGCAGATATTGTCAATAGACTAGTTCTACGGTTTTTGTTAACTGTGTGTTTTCAGAAACAATAAAATTGTGATTCAGACATGATTCAGAAAATATAAAAGCAAAATTTAATTTACTTGCTGCAAATTGAAACATGCCTAAATATATGGAAGCTGAGAAATGCCTGGTATACATACATACAAAGTAATCAATTGTTATCTGTACCTAATTTCCTAAGGGCACTGAATTGCAATCAGTTGTGATGCATATACAGTCAATACAAACCACATGAGCCCGTACGTACCTCTTCATTTCCATCTTCTTGTTAGCAATCATTTGCTGCTTTTTCCTGCAAGCCTCCTCTATTTTGTCTTTCTGTAGCAGCTCATTTCTTGTTCCGAGCTGTGCCGGCTTAACACGATGCCCTTCCTGCACCAAGGGCACAACCACCTTGGTCAGATCCGACCAAATTTTCTTCCTTAATTTATCCTGCAATAAGGTACAAGCATGATGACTCTACATTACCTGCTCACAAATACAAATACTTTTCTTCTCACTCATATTACATAATTAGCTATACATTACAGCTTCACCCATCCAGACTTTAAATTTGTTAATACAGTTAAGTTTTTGTAAGACCGAATTGGCCATGCCTTCTGAAGCCTATTATAACACAAGTTTACAAATACCTGACTACTACTACTGTACCTCATCGCATAATGGTTGCACATTTATTATTAAAAATGCCCATGAAATTTGGGGTGTTTATATAATGTGAAACATTGGTTAGATAATTGCAAATAGGCCCTGGTAATATTTTTTTGTCAAAGTAAGACAAGTTAGTTAGGTTCCCCGTTGGCACTTGACGTTAATTTCCTGCAAATGGTGCAGACCCTAAAAAATTTTTTTATGCTGAAGTCCGGTAATGGGAAATTTACTGCCCCTCAACAGACGCAGCAACAACAATGCTCTCCTCGCATTCAGTTTGGCCGTTGCTCAGCAGTCTGTACAGTACACATTGGCTGTAATCCAGCAATGTAATGTGACAACAATGTGGTGCAAATCAACACTTACATTGAAAAACAGTATGCACAATGATGGTTACCCAGGATTCATACCTCGAGCCTCATTAGCTGAGGATAATGTCGTAGTGACATTACCGCAGAGGATGTGAGCAAAAAAAATTACATGGTTTTAAAATTATGTACCCATCAGAATTAAAATTTTAAACATGCACTGAAAAGTAGAGCTAAAATCTGTGTTTTGTAGAATTTATTTTATTTTATAAATTTGAAATATTTTCTAATAAGCAATTATAAAATGTAACCACAATATCCGGTAGTTCTGATATTGCGTGTATCATGCATACGTAAAAATTTCAATAACCTATGCTTGACTGTGTAAACAATGGTACACAATCTAGTTCAACTGATTAAACACAGATCATTAAAACCAATTAAAATATATGTCACATTTTAGGGTTTTTATTTTGTATACCATATATGTACGTCAAAATCCCCATATAGTACAAATTTTTTCTTTCGTTATCTTACAAAGAACAGCTTCAAATGATTTTATGGAAAAATACATTACATTGTGTAAGAAAAACGATTTTTATATTAAATTTACAATCTTGCTTACAACACAAAATTATTTTAGTAGTATATATGGAGGACATGATACTTATTGCTTTCATTCTCTTAACTTTATTATTACCAGCTATCATTTGATTCATAAATTTTGTTCGAAACCTTGAAAGACAGTTTGTAAAGATGAAAATGGGTGATTGTTTCGTATTGCATACCCTTATGGTAAANCACAATATCCGGTAGTTCTGATATTGCGTGTATCATGCATACGTAAAAATTTCAATAACCTATGCTTGACTGTGTAAACAATGGTACACAATCTAGTTCAACTGATTAAACACAGATCATTAAAACCAATTAAAATATATGTCACATTTTAGGGTTTTTATTTTGTATACCATATATGTACGTCAAAATCCCCATATAGTACAGATTTTTTCTTTCGTTATCTTACAAAGAACAGCTTCAAATGATTTTATGGAAAAATACATTACATTGTGTAAGAAAAACTATTTTTATATTAAATTTACAATCTTGCTTACAACACAAAATTATTTTAGTAGTATATATGCAGGACATGATACTTATTGCTTTCATTCTCTTAACTTTATTATTACCAGCTATAATTTGATTCATAAATTTTGTTCGAAACCTTGAAAGACAGTTTGTAAAGATGAAAATGGGTGATTGTTTCGTATTGCATACCCTTATGGTAAACCATAGTAAAACCACGAGTGCAGTATCGAGTATCCACTCAAATTATTTCCTTTACAAGTCAGTGTACTATTGCATATCCGGCCGAATTCTGTTTAGCGTATCCAAGTTCAAGTCAATTGTTCCGTTTAGCGTATCCAAGTGTAGTTTTACTTAAAAAACTAAACATTTTCAATTAGGAAAACATACAATGGTGTGTGAGGGGTGTAAAATCACTATGTTGAACGCTCGGAAATTGATTTATTTCTCACCGGACGTAAACACATTCCTTATCGAGCATGACATCCTTAAAGCGTCAATAATGTAGACGATGCAGAAAAGGCGAAGACAAGCCAAGCTCGTGGACAATCGAGGTTTGTTTTACTGGTGTCGACAGCGCACAGAGAATGACACGAAATGTAATTTTAAAGTGTCGGCAAAACAGGGTAGTTTTGTGGGGGATTCAAATTTGTTACCGGGTAAGATTATTGCGTTGTGTTTATTGTGGTGCCTTATCAAGTATCCCCGACAGCAGACTATAATTACGNTATCCACTCAAATTATTTCCTTTACAAGTCAGTGTACTATTGCATATCCGGCCGAATTCTGTTTAGCGTATCCAAGTTCAAGTCAATTGTTCCGTTTAGCGTATCCAAGTGTAGTTTTACTTAAAAAACTAAACATTTTCGATTGGAAAACATACAATTGTGTGTGTGGGGTGTAAAATCACCATGTTGAATGCTCGGAAATTGATTTATTTCTCACCGGACGTAAATACATTCCTCGTCAAGCATGACATCCTTAAACCATCAATACAGTGCGGACGATGTAGAAAAGGCGAAGACAAGATCGTGGAAAATCGAGGTTTGTTTTACTGGTGTCGACAGCGCACAGAGAATGACACGAAATGTAATTTTAAAGTGTCGGCAAAACAGGGTAGTTTTGTGGGAGATTCAAATTTGTTACCGGGTAAGATTATTGCGTTGTGTTTATTGTGGTGCCTTATCAAGTATCCCCGACAGCAGACTATAATTACGAACGAACTTCAGTGCTCGGGCAAGACAGTCGTCGCCTGGTCGAATTTCTGCCGCCAAGTGTGCATAGACTGGGTGTTAACTTACAGGAAATGAATCGGCAGGCCTGGCAAAATTATTGAGATGGATGAATCAAAGTTGGGTAAGCACAAAAAACCATAGGGGACAAAAAGTTTACGGCCAGTGGGTTTTCAGTGGTGTAGAGAGAGATGACCCTACTAATTTCTTCCTGGTGCCAGTGGAAAAGAGGAATGCCGCGACCTTAGTCAAATGTATTCGTGAATGGATTGTGCCGGGCACGACGATAATTTCAGACTGTTGGCGAGGTTACAGTAACTTGGACATGCATGGCTATTGTCACATGCAAGTAAATCACCGGAAGGAATATGTGTGTNACAGTAACTTGGACATGCACGGCTATCGCCACCTGCAAGTAAATCACCGGAAGGAATTTGTGTGCAGTGAAAAGAGTGGAATAGTTAACACCAGAAACAAACTAAAGTTGAGGCCTGCTGAGGCTTTAAGAGTACACACGCAAAACATTGAACGGAGTTAGAATGGTATACCTCACCGAACACCGTGTTTTGGTAGACGGGAAAAGTCGTGGGTCGGCTACTTGGCAGAATTAATTTGGAAAAAGAACCACCCGTATGGGCAAGGACTGCACTCCTTTCTGATCCATGCAGCCGTCATGCATGAGGGGACTCGCCGCAAAGGAGACAACAGCGGTGAAGGCAGTTCTCTTTTAGAAAGGTAAATTGTTTTACATTTGTACAAAAAAAAATGGATAAACAAAAAGTATATATATTTTATTCATTTTCAGATACAGGCAAGGGTGAGTGAAAAAAAGTGTGTGTGAGTAGCTATTTGCATTAGTTTAAAGTGTAAAGAAGTAGTACTAGTTAAAAATTAAAGTGCTAATGGCTAGCTGTTTGTGGTGTCTGTTTAAAATGAAAGTGACTTGTTATTTGTGTCAGTTTAAAATGTGAATGACTGTTTATTTGTGGCAGTTTAAAGTTGGGTGACTTGTTTATTTAGGTGCACAATAATTTGGTAGCACAAGGGAGGTCCGATTCGTTACCCTCTTGCCGATATATATTCAACTGTGTGTACTTTACTAGGAATCTCACAACTAGTTTAGTTTAAATTGTTATTTAGGTGCGCAATAATTTGGTGCGAGTGTGTTGATGTGGTACATGAGTCGTTGTTTACGTCAGTTTAAAGTTTAAATGAGTAGTTGGTTTAATCTGTAAAACTAGGACGGTTGGGCACATTAATTATATACTTGTGATAGGGCGGCCGAGTGCAAACTTGCGATTGTAATACCGAGCCAATTTTCACAAAGCGTTGCACAACTTTCATCAGAATGAACAAAGCGAAAGAGCCTTACACAACACTTGTGACTGCAGAGGCATGGTACATTAATTTTAAGCTCGTGATTGACGTTAAATGCATTTTACTAAGCCTGTGAAGGCCTTGGAGATTTCATAAATTGCACAATACTATTTCCTGTTGTCATCATCGGCATACTTAAATTGTGAGTGCAGAGGCCTTGGAGTTTCAATTTATTGTACAACACTTGTGAATTGTCATCACCAACCTCAAGTGCAGAGGTGTGACATGCATTAGTAATAACCTTGTAGAGGCCTTGGAGTTTCAATTTATTACACAACACTTGTGAATTGTCATCACCAACCTCGAGTGCAGAGGCGTGACATGCATACTAATAAGCCCATGTGGAGGCCTTGGAGTTTAAAAAAATTGCGCTACTGTCTTGAATTTTTTTGTCCTCATTATTAGTTACGCAACTCATTTTAGTGGCTGGCTATTTGTTTTGGGTTTCAAGTGTAAATGGGTCGTTGTTGGATAAGGAATAGGAAATTTTTAGCAACAAGTCACTTCCGCACCGGGATACGCCCAGGGAAACAAATGGGAAAGTGGCAAATTATTTTTTTTTCAGTTTGGGTACGCCACAGGAAACAATTAGGTGTTTCTGAAAAATTTTTTAAGAGGGAAATGGATACGTGAATCAGAACAAATGAGGCGTGGTGCCAATTTCCACCTGTCGGTTTGGATATCCAAACCCACCACTTTTCAATTCAGGTCGTTTTTCATGTGGATACACATAAAGAAACTTTTGGTCAAAACCCAGTAATTACAGGTGGGTTGGATATGCAGGGAGAAACTTTGCATTTGTTTTGGCCTTTTCCGGATTATAGTTGAATACAAAATAGACGACTTTTTAGGTGGGTTTTGTTGTATAATTGAATACGTAATGTAGTGTTTTTTGAGGTGATTTAGGCACACAATACGGAATAATCACCTGAAAATGTTTACTTCGGCTAAATTTAAATTTTGGTGTTAGGTGGTGTAGCAACTTACAGTTTTGTGTTATTCTGATTTAATACTACTCACCATATATTCTTGCCTCAACTAATTAATATTTTAATTTTTTTTGGGAGCTACAATGACTATTCTCAAACATCATGGTTTCCTATATGTTATTAGGTTAACGACCACAACGCTACAGAAATCGAAAAACAAATTTTTTTTTCGCATGAGAACCACGGCAGATGTCAGTGAGTCTTCTCCGGGCATTCCAGTTTCACCCATCATCATTCCATCATCTCCACATCCACACGGGGACAACATTGTGTTTGTCACTCGAGTAACGAAGCCAACTCTCCCAAACTCCAGCTTCTTCTCACCTCAAGACATACTTACCCCACCTCAAAGGCAGGAACCAGCGATGTCTGTTTATTTCTCAGTCCACTCTGAGTTGATGTGGAGAGGTTTGGGCACCTCTTAACGAGGTCTTCAGAGAAGATGAGAGTGAAGCGTGGTGAGTACGGAGCTGCGCTGGAATGCAAGGGTGGGGGTGGGGTTGGGGGTAACGGACGACATCCGAGTAAACCTTTTGACCAGTGGCACTATCTGGCACAATTCTCACATGTAAAATTATGGGATTGTCCATGCTGGGAATCAAACCCGGTTCATCTTATTGGGAGGGGAGAACTCTAGTCGTTAAGTTTACTGCAGACCCTCTTTGTAGTTGCAAATTTTACTCTTCACAAAAACTTAACAACATTTATCTCAACCTACCTCTCCTTCTTGCTTCAGAGGTGTTGAAACAAATCTACGCTTACTTTTTGTGTGAGTTTCAAATATGGGTGTACTGCTCACAGGATGCATTTCTCGAGCAAAATCAGTGCTCTCACTCTTCAGAGTAACATCCAGTCTGGATATGTATGTCTTCATGGGTTTCTCAACATCCCCTCTGGAACACAGTATGTTGCCAAACACACATTGCACATTGTAAAACTTTCAAAGTAAGCAATCAGAAAGATATAATTCTTTAATTACAAATACGTTACGTGTAATTTCCACAAATTAGAGATTACAAGTTCCATTTCTGCCGGATGCACATCTAAAATCATATATGTATATATGAATTTTGTTTTCAGTCTCATAAGAAAATAGCTAAATGCATAAAGAAATGTGGAATTGTTACTCCCTGTGATATAAATTTGTGATGCCATGCAGCCTGTACGTTGAGGTATATTTCCAAAACTAAGGGGAAAATGTTACGTGACAACAATTTGTATGAAATACCAGGCAAAGTAACACCTTTTGTCTTGGCAATGAAACCTAAGCTGTAGGCAGGTCAGCTTGCTCAAGTGTGGCAGTAACCAACCAGAGAGATTTTAACTGGTAAGATAAACACCACATTTCTAAGTAAGAATTTTTGTTTTCAATGCATAATGACTACAAATTTTGTTGCAAACTTATAGGTACTCATATGGCAAATCATCTATTTTACCTTCCACCACTTTACCAATGTTCTAATGATGCAGTTAATACTGATTTCAGATGTTTTGGTTGTGTTAGTATGCGTATTTGTCATTATTTGCTTTTCTTAAGTCGTAGTTGAGGTTTTGTCAGTGATTGGAGACAAGAGATATTACAATGTTCGTAGATGTACTTTCCTTCCAAGTGTGTTCTAGAAATTCAATTATTTAAATTCAGCGTAGTTTGACACGCGTGAAAAAGTGGTGGCAACTGGGTTTGCACTGGTTTCCGGAGGAGTTCTGTGCCACGCTATGCCCTTACTTGGTTGGGTTTTTGGCACCCCAATGGGATGAGTAAAGGGTAGAGCACAGTGGCGATATGAGCCCTGAGTGCCCGCAGCCAGTTTACAGGTTACGACCAGCCCACCAGGAAGCCACTTTGCATGTGACAAATTTTGCCCACACCGGCAAGCACACACGACCTTCTGTTTTTTTCAACATCATTTTTCAGCCGAATACTACTTCTGCTGGTGTGAGAGGTTGCCAGGGTACCAGGAAAGAAAGTTATGTACCTTCTGTCTTCATAATTTTCTCATGATGCAAATTTTAGTGAAGTGGAATAGTAATTAACTCTGCGATGTTCCAGTAATCCACCTGGCTCGCTGTATGGCTAACTGTACACGTCTTTGTAATTTGAAGAATGTGAACTGCTTTAACTTAAATAAATCTCTAAGGAAATTATCTGAAAGTCTTTATTTTCTTTGCTTTTCCCTTATTATGGCACCTTTACTTCAGTCTCATGTTTCAGCCGAGTGAGTGAACCGAGCTGTGATATCCAGGTGGTGATTTTTTGCATCTGCAACGTTACGATGTACAGTAAACTCTCGACAAAATGAGCTCGGGAATAATGATTCCCTTAAAGTTAAAACCTTATTTTGTGAAAAGGTAAAAATTTTGATTAAAAAGTTGAAAATTTTAAGTAAATAGGACAAAAACTAAGCTTGTTGCATTTATTTGGTTGCTAAGCATTGTTATTCTCTTAGCCACTCCTGTACATATCGCTGAAGAGGTCATGAGTGCCTGCATTACTCAAGTTATGTGCGAGTTGCCTAGCCACAGAGACCACCTTCTGTAAGACCACATTATAACAAAAACACTGGACTGAACTGCTGGAAGGAGGAATAAATACTAACTTTGGAACAGTTGTGAATAATTAGAGTAATTACAAGTTCATATCGAGATGCAGATTTTTTTTTTTTTCATGTGTGAAGTGAATTGAGAGAGTGAGGCAAAACCTTTGTGCAACATTACAAATAAAACACACTTTACACCAATTTGTTTTTTTAAAACTCTTTTCTGACAAATTGATACTGGAAAACCAATATTCCTCGCTTGGATAGCCACAACGGTACCGTTAAATGTTTTTCATGGATAAGGAAAATAAAGAACTAAAATATTTGCATGATACCGCAAGAGGGAGAAAGAAAATAAGGATTATTTCCATCCATCAGATAGGCACGAAGCAAATAGATATTTCCAATAAGACATAACATAATGCGGCCACAAACTGACCTAAGATGCAGTACCGGAAAAGTTTTGTTTACAGTTTCCTAGAAAATAAGATGTTATTCATTCACGAAACAATATTTCAAAAGGTAGGCATGTTCTGTTTAAAATTATTCCTCTGAAATGCAGATACGAACACACATTATCATCAAAATTAACATAAAAACTGGGCTGTTACTCTCCCTCAATAGTGTGCCGGATAAGACAGTTTTTTAGAGGTTGCTAGGAAATAAAATATTATTTATTCACAAAACAATATTTTAAAAGGCAGGTATGTCATGGCTTGAACAATTCCTCAGAACTGCAGCACACATTTTCCTCACCTTTTAAAATTTATTTATTTCATGGCAGGCACTGAAAGAGTGCTGTTAGCTAACTTCAGTCTAGTAGGTAGGATATTATAGCTGGGGCTCTGTTTATTTTGTTTTGGAGAGGGGTCTTAATTTTAACATGTTTCATTAGACAACATTGCTTTGTGGTTCTCATGCAATACAAAATTTACTGGTACGGAGGTAACAATAAAATTATAATAACTTGGAGAGTTTTAACTTCACCAAAAGAATAAAATGTGATAAATATGTCGCTGTTTGTACAGATACAAGTAATAAACACACTTGGTCTGTACGCAAACAATTTTAGCAAAGTTAACCTTGCATTTTTGGAATTTTTATTCTTATACTATAAAACACAGTTGAAAGGACTATTTTTTTGGCCACATACATTTAAAATACAGTGGAAGTCCGATGCAACGAGTACGCGTTACAACAAAAGTCCGCTATAACGCTAACTTTTATCGGCACCGTCAGTTGCCCATATACTCTGTGGGAAAAGAAGTCGGTAATAACGAATGCAGTGTGGACTTATTTTCTTTATAAAAATAGCTGCAATAGCAGCCCACAGCAGTTTCCTTCAAAAACAATGCAAGAAAAAATTATTTTGTTAAAAAAAAAATGCAAGAAAAGGTTTTGGTTTCTGTGTGTAAACTTCATAGTTACGCCTAGTCCGGGAACATGGCAATATAGCTGTCGTCAGCTGGCCGCGTGCAGACTTAGCAATGCCGCACAGCTTGCCTGCCGTGCTAGGTCGCGTGCTTGCTGTTCTGCGCTCGCCACTGTGTATTTGTGTAGATGCAAAACTGAACGTTTCAATATCGGCCAAAGCTAACAGTGAAATGCAACATGAATCTCTGTCCCTAAAGTAAAATTGAATGTAAATTTACCCAAGGATTAGTGTTTTTACTTAAACTTCTTTGAATTAATCGTTGGAAATTACCATATTGGCTTTTCTTAGCAGACGCTTAGCAGTGTGCCTCGTGTCAACAATCGCGTCGTGTTGATAAAGTACCGTTGTTAAACATGTCAAACTATCAAGTGTTCATGCACAGTCATGATCTTGTTCTTTCAGACATGGATGAGAAACGAAAATCTCTTGATTTATTCACAAAATTAAAAATGATTGAAGAATTTGAAGAGCCATCTGTGGTAAAAGTGAAATTGGAAGATGCTATGACTTCACCTCTTCCACTTTGTTCACTATTTTAAAAAAATAAGGAGAACATAAAATAAGCTGTTCTGAAAGATTGCACTCCAGGAAAAACAAAAAAACTGCATGCTCCAAAACATATCGATTTGGAGGAAGCTTTGTTTACCTGGTTTTCTCAAAATGTGTGCAAGGTGTTCCGATTAATGGCCTAATGCTGAAAACTAAAGCTGCACAACTAGCACTGACAATGAACATCGATAATGATTTTAAATGCAGTGATGGTTGGCTAAACTGGTTTAAGGCGTGGAGAGGAATATCGCTGTACAAAATTTCAAGAGTCAGAAAGTGTAAACAAAGATGCGGTCAACGACTGGCAACCAATACTTGGATCCATATAACGTAGATACGAACCCTCTGACGTTCACAATGCTGATGAGTCAGGGCTTCTTAATAATTTACTTCCTGACAAGACCCTGGCTGCTAGAAACGATCCTTACAAAGGAGGAAAACTAAGTAAAGAACGACTCACTGTACCTCTATGTGCAAACATGGACGGGAGTGACAAACTAAAGCAGTTTGTCATCGGCAAGTTCGCATTTTACCATCTCTATAGCCACGTTGCTTGGGAAATGAGCGGATGATGAGGTAGCAGCTCAAGTAACATTCTATTCAACATTTGGAACATATTGTGAAGACCTAGGGCTGTTGGCTCAGATTACCAAAACGGGCAAATGATTGATGCGTGAAGATATGGGAAATAAGTTTTCCAGCCCAAACACAATCGTCAAAGTGACAACAGTCAGACTTCCGGTACTACAGAGGTACTCAAAGCTAGTGCATTGGACATAGTCCAATCAAACCATCGTAATAATATGAACTCATCATTGCCATTCAACTTCAAAAATAAAAAGGTAATAAATCTGTTGCAAGCATTAGTAAGTAAATGCTGGGCTTTACAGTTACAGATTGTTTTGACGGGAATAGCCTCTGGGGAAGAGTGGCTTATCGTGAAAACTAAAATGTGAGACGAGCTATGTCTGCGCAGGGCTAAAGAAGACCTAGTTAAGAAATACGTGCATCGTTTTGAGAAAATTAATGAGAATACATTGGCATACATTCAGTCAGTCAGTGATTGTGCACGGGCCTTAAATGTGACATTAAGTGAGATTAAGTTTGTTAGCATAATTTTTGAAAATCTTTCTCCCATGGTTAGGCAGAACAGTGTAGCCAAACTGTCCCACTTACCTTCAAGAAAATGCAGAAGTGGGTAGTAGTGGGAGACAATAAAGTTTATCTTCCCAAAGAATATGAAAGGGGAATGAGTAAGTTCCGGGAAATTAAGATGCAAAGTGGCAAGGTTGAAGACGACAAACAGGGCAGGTTTCAGCATGTAAATAGCTTGATTTTGTAATGGTAAGTTAATGGTGGTAGAAAGTAGTAGTTAATGTGACAAAAAACACGTCATTAGTATATTTAGAACGTCCCCAAAAATTACCAAAAAATGTCACAGAATTTTGTTGGAAATTTTGGGTAGACATCCTGATTCACCCTCTCCTTGTCACCAAAAAAAGTTGAAAATCATTGAGCCGTACTTTCTAGCGAACAGTAAACGGTTTCAGGAACACAGCATACTGTAATTGTCAGTGTCTTATTCAGTGAAAATAACAGGAGTTATTTTAATTCAATACTACAATAATTTGATACAATATATTTCAAGCCCAAGTCGTTTCAAGCTTGTGTGAGATGAAAAAATTACTTTTAGAAGTACATGACATATACTTTTGTGATACAATAGTAAAATAGGCAACTATGCTGCTATCGGTTGGCCATGGTGTGCGGCTCACGTGTAAAAATACAAATGTATAAAGGAATTTCTGGAGTTTTATATTTTCCGCAAGCTCTGTATATATTTTTAACATAACATATTCCCATGTGCAGTGATTCTGCTTGCTAATGATTTTGATTGTACATGTAATCGCCAAGTCTTTGTGAGGCCGGCTCGCCATTTTGTTTCTCGTACGTCTCCTCCCACTCCGGCTACAAAAAAAGCTACAGCTTAAAACCAAGCATCTTTTGCAATAGAATAATTTTTNAGAGAGAGAGAGAGAGAGAGAGAGAGAGAGAGAGAGAGAGAGAGTGTGTGTGTGTGTGTGTGTGTATATATATATATTTTATATATATTAAATTCTGCACAAAATAAGCAACACTAAGGTAAAGTTAAAATAAATGCACACATGTAATTAAACTAAATTACTCTACATCAGACATTAAAATAATATCACAAGTAAAGATAGCAGTATGTCTCGTATACTCCCATCATTTGCCATAGCTACTCGCAAAGAAAATGAGACTGCAACTGGCCACACAATGTCATGCTGATATCGCACTGACTACATTTGTTTCCCTTCACTTTCTGAGTGGTGAGTATGGTCTCCTGCATGCTTTAGGAGATCTGGAGGAATCACTTCTCCAATGAATGACATACTGGTAGTGAATGATTCCTCCCTCCTTCCCAATTTTTTTCTCTAAAAGCAGTAGTGCAGACAAGCTACAGTTGAAAAAAAAAAAAGGGTTCAGTTCTACAACAACGGTGTGAGTTACACCCTTACTTAATCTTAAGTATGCTAATACAAATTTTTTAATGTAGTGATAGATTTATTCGAGCGTACTAGGGAATCTAGGTTACGATTACGATTTTACTCCAGGGAAAGTCTTCAAAATCTTTGCTGCTAATGTTAAACCAACATGGTCAATCACTCTCTTATCACAACCATACAAACCTTAACAGTGGCAGCATGAAAACAAAATTAAACCTCACACTCGTAACACAATGTCTAAAAATGGTAAGTAGACTGTTTAAGATTTGAAAAACCTTAAAATTACTTCTGGTGAACCAATTTCCATTACTGGTGCATACAGTCCTTTTAACAAATTGAACCAAACATGGTGCCAATAGGCTAAAGATTGAAGCACATGTCCAACAGTTTACTAGACAACACAACCCTCTGTACGATACTGCAGGACCTTTCTGTACGATACTGCAGGACCTTTATGAATAGAATTGCTATCGATGGCCGCTATTAAGTTCCAAACAAAACATTTTCCCAATTTTTGGAAATAAATAAAAAATTTACCAGCAAAATTGTTTATTCTTCCTGATCACTTTCACACTCCCTGACTATTCCACTCAAATTGCTTGATGCTTTCCCTACTTATTAGGGGCAGTGGTGGCTGGGCGGTTAGTCTGTTCACCTCCCACCAAGGCAAACAGAGTTAAATCCCCAGCCACGTTCGTTCTGCATTTTCACAAGTGGGAATTGTCACGGACGATGTCGCTGGTGGGCTGGTTTTCTCGGTGATCTCCTATTTCCCCCACCCTTGGCATTCCTGCGCTGCTCCATTCTCACCTCATATCACCCTCATCGGCTCTCAAGACATCTATGTAAAGAGCTGCGTAAATCTCTCAACTCAACCCAACCCTACTTACTACAACCATCTGAAGCACTGATCAATTTTTTTTGAGAGCCCAAATGATCAATCACAAGTTTGGTGTGGTTGGAAAACTATTTTCCCTCTCCTAATGCCCTTACAAGATCATTCTGGGGCTGTGTTGTCGCCAATACACACTCACTTCTGCAACACATTAAACTAGCATAAAAACAAAATCATAACACATAACTCTAAAACTTACTTGGATGGTGCCACAGACTCCTCTGTCTTGTCAAATGCACAGATCTGTGGCACATGACACAACTCATAATTGCAGTCCCCATCTAACTCTTGCAAAGGGAAGATACACTTGACTTTAGAACTTCTGGGAAGAACAGGGGTCTGTGTCGACTCTACTTGGAAGTTTCCACCACGCAAGCCAGCTAGGTTTGCCAAGCAGGAACGTAGAACTGGAGATATTTCTGTGGAGGGCACGCCAATTGTGTTGTTTGGCTTGTAAGTCTCTACAGACCTGCTATGACTTACTCTATGGGAATGCTTAACCCTTCCTTCTAACACAGGTGAATTGGAGTCGACCGCAGCTAATTGTGAGAAGCTAGCATGATTTTTTCTGTAAGCCTCATCTTCAGATGTTTCTAAATTAGCAAGGTTACACATAGTTTCTGTTGATTCTGAATTGTATCCTGGTGCTTTAGCTCCAAATACTTCTTGTGTCTTAACATTTTCAGCAAGACGAGATAAGTTTTGCTTTGAAAATATGTCTTCTTCACCGGAGAAACATCCAATACTGCTGCTTGCAGAGTTATCTGTGATATTCAAAAACAGAGAAAGACCAGAAAATGAATTGGGATTGAATTTGTCACAAAAACCTGCAGCTTCATCTCTTGCAACTCTTTGCAGTGTTCCTGAACTAGGCAAATCCAAGCTGCCATTTGAACTATTAACACTCGCTACATGAGCAGTACCTTCGGGACTAATTCCTCTGAAATTCCGCTTGTCCTCACTCCTGCCTTTTGCTTCACAAATGTTGTCCAATTCTATGACTTTGTGTGGTGAAGGTATTGTCCCAGGTGAAATGCAGCCATTACCAACACTTATGTTCAAAACTGCTACAGTGTTCTCATCATTCACTACACATTTTGGTCCAGCAGCCTCCAAAGTACATAATCCTTTTCTTGTTTTGCATACAGCTAACCTATCTGTATCATCTAATATCTCATCCAACAGATTCCTCTTACAGGATGGGCGAGACAGCTTGACGAGTTTCAGATTCTTCTTTTGCTGAAGCTTGGACTTTCGCTGCTCCCTGGGACTTATGTATGATGAGGGTCGTCTCAACTTAGATTTCAGTTTCATATTTAGCTGTGCAGCAATTTTTGATTGGGCAGCCTGCAAAAGTAAATAAAATAACATTGGAACATTTGCAGAAGAAAACAAACACTGTACATCAATATTAGGAAGTAATTTTTTTTTTTTTGCGGTAAAGCAAGATAAATGGCTTACTCTCTCTAAAATGAACTGAACACAAAGATTGGATGAATATTTTACTCAGCCAAACCCATGAAAAATTTTATGTGTTTGGAATCAAAATGACAAAATGAGCTTCTAGAAAACTTTTGTACTGTGAACCAAAATAACTGAAATTAAATTGAGATACGGCCTAGATAAACCACTTTGTTTTGTCATTTCTGCACATTAAGAGATTGTATTTATTAACTTGTTTCTGAACAAATAGCATGTGAATTCTAAGAGGAAATGGCTATCAAAATCTTGGAGAAACGATTATTCATGAGGGCACTTGTATTTCGGGAGGCATGAAATCACTAAATTTTCACGGAATTTGCTTTAGTTATTTGAAAATTTGTGAAATAAACCAACACTTCGCCAAAACACAAAATTAATGTGTAAGATTGACATGTGAAGTATTAAAAACATAGTTGGTTCAAGATACTTATTGCAAAAGTATAAGTTGAATCAATCACTAGTTGACAAGACAAACGATAGTATCAAACGAGAGGTAAAAAAACTTATAATGGCGGTTTTACCTAGGTTACCAAAACACATGTTGATTTAAACTCAATGTTTAAGTTTTTGATACGGCAATTTAAGTTACCAAGAGAGAATTTTATATTTGTGAAAATGTTAATGTCACAGTGTGCAAGTATTAATACAAATATAAAGAGCATATGTGCATTAAACATACAAACTTCAACAGTATGAAACGTGAACACTAACAATTGGTCCAGCGCATCCGAGTATTTCACAAACCTCAATAGCAGACTTACGTTACCCAACTTTGTTTTCTGCAAAATACGGCTCGTGGAAAGAATTTTATTTCTTTCTGAAGCAATAGCTGCAGCTATCCTCGCTAACTGTGCATGTACAAACTAGAATGAGCTGTATCTATGAAATTAGATACAAAACAAACGTAGCTATCAACGACATTTTTCGTTCACATAAGGTAAGTGCAGTTTGTGGAAGTTATGTGCAGAAATAATTAGAATTAAGGATAGTGATTATTTTCTTTTCCAAGATGCCGAAGCCAGCAGTGCATGTACAGCAACGAGCAGCCGAGTTCAAAAGTGATGGACTTTATGCTATTGATTCTCAAACTCTAATGTGCTGTTTTTGTAATTGCATAGTTTTATATGAAAAGAAAGAGACTGTATTAAAGCATACAAAATCTCAAAAACATATTAACCTTACAAATAAACAAAAACGTGCTGATTCACATGCTCAAGTTCAAACATCTGTGCTTGCTTGCTTTAGTAGCTCAAAAAGAAGAAAATTGGCAGTTGATGATCTTGCTAAAACAACTGAAGCTTTTGCAAAAGCCAACATTCCAATGTACTTAACTACAACTAGGCCTGTAGGCCTACCAAGGTTTTTGAACAAGACCTAGTTCATGTAATACTTACCTTAGAAAGTAAAAATGTTTTACATTACTGGCTTAGTATAACACAAATTATGATTTTAGGTGCTGGAGACTTAATTTGTGTGAAATCTCTCTGAGAAAAAAATGTTCCTGTGGCAGCACAGGCACACTTTGATGCAGTAAAGGAACTTCGTCAGCAGAAAAATATTGTTACGTGACGAGACGACAGATACCAAAGGAAAATGTGTGTTTGTTGTGCTTTTTAAGATTTGTTCAGATAATTTAACAGAACCAGTTTTGAAGGTAGCTGCGGTAAACATTCTGGAGAAAGCAGATGCAATGACATGCTCTCAGGCTATAAATGAGTGTGTTAATAAATACGGTGTCAATTTCAAAAACATTCAAGCAATTGTTACAGACTCTGCATGTTACATGACCAAATGTGTGACATCAATGCAGGTCCTTTTTGGAGAGCATGTGGTCCATGTTCAGTGCTGGGCCCNAAATGTGTGACATCAATGCAGGTCCTTTTTGGAGAGCATGTGGTCCATGTTCAGTGCTGGGCCCACAAACTGGCCTCAGTAGGTCACATCTTTTGCATTGAACTGACTGAAGTAAATGAGGCTGTGGTAAAAGTGAAAACCACATTTTTGAATACACGAAAAAGAAAGCATCATTATGTGCAATATCCAGCTGAACATACAACTAAAGCTGCAAATCTGTTCCCAATACCAGTGAACACTCGATGGAACTCGAGGTTCAGAGCAGTGTTTTATTTGTCAGAATACTTTGTTGACATTGTTAACTTCTTCANAACACTCGATGGAACTCGAGGTTCAGAGCAGTGTTTTATTTGTCAGAATACTTTGTTGACATTGTTAACTTCTTCAAGCTCGATGAAATGAAGTCCATCAACAACAGTGGTATTAAATACCTAGCTTGTCTTTCAGAAAAAGATGTGAACATGGTTCTTGCTTAGTGCATATTTGTAAAAACCCATGCAGCTGACATTGTAGACCTTCTCACAAAATGTGAAGGCTCTGAGTACCCCCACAGCACACATGCTATATGGCTGGCTGAACGATTTGTTGAAAGGTTTTGATGAGACATCAAAAGGTATACTTGATTCCCAGTTTGAAACTCGAATTTCATCAGACTCATGTCTCACCACCACTTAAAAAAAGCACTTGTGAAGCAGAAATGCCAAAAAGCATCAACTCTTGCATTGAATGACCAAACTGTAAAGTTTGTTGAATGGTGATCCAAGTGTGCACATTTTTAAGGCAACGAACATGCTTTTAGTCCAAAAAAACATTTTACTAAATGAAACTAATAGTGTTTTGCCTATTTTTTTTTATATCCAATTCCTGTATTCAACGGAATGGATCATTCTGTTTGATACAAGGGCTATGAATTTCTTAAAGAAGTTGTTGAAGATGTAGTCAGGGAAAAAAAAAGAACCGTATGTAGGAAAATGACTAGTGGTTTTGGGAGTAGAATATAAAGAATTTACTTCAGCAGCAATGAAGGCTATATGGTTGCCTTCCTTGCCACTGCAATTTAGTAGTTACTGACAGAAGGCAACATTTGAAAGAAGAGAATATAAAAACATATATCATGCTTTCGTTCGATGACTAACTGTTGACTTTCTACAAGCAGCTGAAAGAACGTGTTAAAGTAAATTAGGTACATATTATGTAGATACGTATTACCATACTGATTTTTTCTGTGAAGTTGCACATTTTGTTTGTTAGCAGTTTTTATAGTTATTCTTTACAGTTATAACCATAATTTTGCATTTTTAATAGTGCTTATAGTGTAGCAAAAATGTTTATCATTTCAAAAATGAATTTTTGATGCATAAAAGATTGTATGCCACATAAAAAAATAACACCTATTTTCTAGGCAAAGAACAGCTATTTTTAAGAAAAATAACACCTCTTAAAAAAAATAACACCCATTTTTTTAGGTCTCTAACAATGATGAATAGATTATTTCAATTCAACTGGCTTTTATGGCAGAAAACATGAATAACAATAAAGTTATTTAGTGGAATCAGTTTTTAATGTCCTTATAACCTACAAATTACGTACATGAAGCTAGGAAAACAAATTTTACTAGTTTATGGTCATTTTAAGTTTTTGCAGACAAATTGTTGGGCTGATGCGAAATATGGCACTCTCCAGAAATTGTTTTACTGTCATTTGTAGACTAGTAACGTTTATCATTGCATTTTAGAACGCAAATTTAGGCTATGTCACAATTCGCAGAGAAAGCACTCTCTCGCTCACTCTTGAGATCCGTTGCCAACAAATATGTATTTAGTCCCAACTCGGTGGAGAGAATGCAAAAGAAAGTGTGAACGACAGATGTTTACTTGCTGATATAACCATTTTGATTTCAAGTCTAACCTTGAATATCCAGACATTTATTTTTTGTTTCTAGAACAATGTTAAAAATATTTTATTGACTTTATGTAATCATTACAATCGTGAAATATGTAATACCAATAATAATGATACAGATGATACAGAACATAAAGAATTGTGATGTGATTATGTTCAGGATTTGTTTAGGTTAGGTGTGCACAAATTATTAAATACTCTGCTTTGAAAATAACAGTTAAGTTTTTCACCACTCAAAAAAATGTAAAATTAAAACAATTTGAATTAAATTAACAGCGTTTCTTGAAATATCAAAGCACTGGAAAGGCGAACAATGTTTCAAAGATAAGTCTTAAAATTTGTTCTTTAATGTTTGTTATAGTTATGCCTAACAATTTAATAAAGAGTATTTATCTTGCATGCTCTCAATCATCGTATCCACAAGTTTTCAATATTATTAGTTTTTTTTTTTATAGTATTTCATTACATTAAGAAGCATATGCCGGTTAGATTATGTGGTTTTTTTTTTTTACAAGTGTTAGACAAATGAAGGATTAGGTAGAAAAACTTTACTTGGATGCATAGCATTAATAAATTATCATAAAAAAATTTGTTTAGCTATTGTTGGTTTAAGTAGAGCAAGTATCATATAAATTTTGAGAAGCTTATGTGACAGTTCTTCAAGGCATAAAACTGTTTTAGTAATAAATTCAGATGAATTAATTTACTTGTGAAACGACAGTTAGTTGAAATGTACGGAACATGTAGTTTTTCTTAGCAACATACTACTGGATAATTTCCTTTTTTTAGACATAGTAAACCTTGATAAAGAATAGATTGCTTTTAGGAGTAATGTGTGTGCTACAACAATGTCATGCTACAACTGACAACCATAACCACACGTATGGTCACTGCCACAGCCATATTGAAAACAATTTGTTGTAGCTGACATGATAAGGCCAGATGTTTTGATTTCTTTTCCGATTAGATTTCTCTTCCAACAAAGAACTTCTCACATTATTGTTGGGATTAGAGAAGTGTTTGTTAACGTAAGGTCTTGTTAGAAAATAGTTGTGCGGAAAATTAGCAAACAGAGCCAGCAAAATGTCAACATGAAAACCTCATTTAGAGTGATTCTGCTGAGAAGCTAAATTCTTTTCTAAATTCTTGGAAGTGTGTGGTAACATTCACAAGATAGCAGTAATGGGAAAACTTTGGAACAGACCAAATATACTTATTCTGAAATACTCTATGTGGCAACAGTTTTATTTATAAANTAGATTTCTCTTCCAACAAAGAACTTCTCACATTATTGTTGGGATTAGAGAAGTGTTTGTTAACGTAAGGTCTTGTATGAAAATAGTTGTGCGGAAAATTAGCAAACAGAGCCAGCAAAATGTCAACATGAAAGCCTCATTTAGAGTGATTCTGCTGAGAAGCTAAATTCTTTTCTAAATTCTTGGAAGTGTGTGGTAACATTCACAAGATAGCACNAAGCTAAATTCTTTTCTAAATTCTTGGAAGTGTGTGGTAACATTCACAAGATAGCACTAATGGGAAAACTTTGGAACAGACCAGATATACTTATTCTGAAATACTCTATGTGGCAACAGTTTTATTTATAAATTTAAATATACCAAACAAATGAAAGTACAAATTTGTGTGTTTTCAGTTGAATAATTATGCTACAGGATGGTTTCAGATCAAACTACCATCGCTGTAAATGAATGCCATGGCCTGGACACAGAAACACTGGGTACTTCTAACTCCAAACCAGGATCTACTATTTGGAAGTGTTTTCAAAACCTGGATAGAGGAAAAGCATCATGCAGCACATGCAATAAAGTCTTCAAGACCCCTCCATCTACAACATCCACTATAATTCATTACTTGGACACCCATGCAGCTCAGAAAAGGAAACTAAACAAGATAAATTTTCTAAGAAACAGAAATTGACTCCTAACAATCAAACAACATGAGAGGCACATTTAAAGAAAAATACAGCTGCATTACCAGTTAAGAAAGAATGTGAAAAAACAAAAAAAATCTGCAACTTGATTGTAAAAGATAATCAGCCAATGAACATGGTGAATTACAGTGGTTTCAGAGACCTGATACACATCCTGGAGCCTGCATATTTAATTCCAAGCAAGAAGTATTTTTTATATAGCATGATACCCGAATTGTGTAATTTTTACAAGAAGTAAACTGGCACAAGAGCTGTCTGACGATCTAAACAGTGTACAATCTGTATCACTGACAGTAGATCTGTGGACTTCAAGGTCACAATATTCCTATACATACATCCTTACATATCATTGCCTCACAGATGGTTTTGTTCTCAAAATTGGGTGCTTCTATTTTCCTGACAAGCTCAATGCATCAACTTTGTACAAAACCATTGTTAAATGTATCCAGTGACTGGGGGGGTAATTTAGAAAGTAACTTTGTTCCAATTTACGTTGTCAGTGATAATGCGCTTATTTTGTACGGCTCATCTATATAACTGGCAATTGATGATGCAGTCCATGAAATTTACACAGAAAACATTTTTAAAAAGTGTAGAGCTGTTGGAGGACACTACACATCAAGTACGAAATCATGGACAAGACTGGTAGAAGTTCAGCAGAAATTAGGTTTACCACAACATTCCTTGCGCCAAATGATTTGTACGAGATGGAATAGTGTATACCTGATGTTTGAAAGATTAGTAGAACAGAAGGCAGCTGTCTCATCAGATCTGCTAAACACAGTTAAAGACAATTTAACAATACTTGAATGGCAACTGATCAAGTCTCACGTCCTACTCTTACATCCTTTGTTTGTGGCCTCAAGAAATACGTCAAGAAACTACTTTAATTCTATCAATGGCAAGGGCAACCCTCTCTACAGTATTGAAGAAAACTTGAAGCATTACATTAACAGACATGCTGGGTACCAAGGTTCTGGAATAAAGTTTGCTCGAAGCCTTCTCAAGTCATTGTCTTCGTGCTTCTATAGTCAAAATAGCTCAGAAATCTACGGATTTGGTATTGCATTACACCCAAGATATAACACAGTTATCATGGAGAGAGAGGAACAAGATCCAACCAGATTAGTGGGAAGAGTGTGGAACTGAAGTCACACAAGTTAACTCCAGAAATGAAATCACCAGGAAAACAGGAGCTTCAGCAAGGGCATGAACTCACTGGTGTTGCTGACAAAGAGGCAAGTACAGTCGACTGCCTATCTACTGTTTTTCAAGGAACGGTAAAAAAAATTTCCTTATATCAAGGAATTCAGTAAATGAGGGTTTTGACATGTACATCAAAAAAATACAACTTTTTAACCTTACTAGCCTTCATGTTGAGTATAACGAGAAGTACATTATCTGTGAATAAAGTTTAACTAGTAAACACAATAAAAATGGGAATAAAAAAAATGTTACTCTATTAGTATTACTGTAAATAAAAAATAATAAAACACCTCAAAATACTATATATAATTGATTGTAATACANGTTACTCTATTAGTATTACTGTAAATAAAAAATAATAAAACACCTCAAAATACTATATATAATTGATTGTAATACAACACTGAATGCACGCCAAATTTTTAATGACCTGCACGCACTTGACAGCTGAGAGAACGTGGAGAGATTATCGACCGGCAGTGTGTTCACAGTGGGTGAGACGGAGAAGGGGAAGCTTCAGTGGCAGTAGGAGTGAAACTATGTGCTGTAAAGCCTTCACTTACCTTGTCAGTTCTTTTGGGTGTAATAATAATATTAATTTGTATTTTAATTAGATTAGGACACTTCTACTGTGGATGCTTGTAGGAGATATATTCAGTCATGAATGTACAAACACGTTGGCAGGGAGTTGAACCCAGAGAGGTAGGGAGAGAAATTTACTTAATTTTTTTTATGCATTTTGGAGCATTATTTGAATTGTTTAAAACCAAGAATATTGTTTCATCATTATGTAACCAAGTTTTTCTGTGATTTGAATTTCATTACAGTTGCCTGTCTGTATGTAGTTACGTGATAATTGGTCTGGCGTAAGTAGAGTATTATAGGAAACTGGGAGGTTTATTGAGTAAATGCAAAATAAGTCCATGTACCAATAAGGATTATCATTTGACCCTAGAGTGGTACAAGTACTGTATGCTTGAGAAAAGTGAGTGTTCATATAAGGAGATTTTTAAATCCGTGCCCATGATTGGAGCAGCATTTAGCCCTGGAAGGTATGACAGTACTCTCTGTCTCGTGTAACTTGGCAAGATTTTGACACTTTGACGAAAGTAGCGCGCTAATGTTTACTTTTTGTTTATGTATCCTTTCGCCATCAGCTGGTGCGTCAAGTGGAGCCTGTATTTTTTATCAAGACACTGTCAGCTAATCCACTTGCCGTTTTACTGTAATGTTAAACAAATGTTAAGATATTTTAGACTGGCATCTGTCTAAAACAATTTGTAGGTTATAAAAGTAAAAATATAAAACCTTGCAAAAAATTTAATATTTGCTAACTCTTTTTTAATTTGTCCGAGACAGCGAAATTGGGTTAACATTTGCGAGACGGTAGTTGTAGCTATTATCACACTTTGGATGTCATATCTAATATAACTGGAACTAAAAGTAATTCGGGAAATTAGATTGGCAACGCAATTCTATTCACCAACAATTCACCAACGACTATTGAGCGCTATGCAGTAATTCTGCTATTACTGATACTAAACAGCTCGAGTTGGAAATATGTGACATGAAATAACGTAAGAATTGCTTAAAAACTATTCACGCATGTCCCACTTTCTTCGTTTTATCAATACAATATTCTAACAACACGGAAACAAGGAAATGGGTTTTCGGGAGAACAATATGGCGTATAATTTACGTAGACGAACGATTACCTGCCAAATAAAAATTACTAGTACTCAAAATCACTATACACAAAATATATGTTACTTTAAAAATTATGCAGAGCTCACGGAAAAATAAAACTATTGGTATTTGTTCGTAAATTTGTTATATATCATATACAAAAGCTATTCTTTTCTGGCCGGTAATGCTTCGGGAAAGAGCGGAAAGATGGCGCGCATGGCATGACAGGGCGGGTTTGGGCCGTTTGCATTGCTCAACAGATAGTAGCACGGTCTTTCTCTTGTTCCCATTTTTTTAAAAGTTGACTGTTCTATTACTGGCTCAGAACAACACAAATTTGAAATATATTTCGTCAAATTATTATAAAAATATATCAACTATATTATGCAATATTTCTGTATGCTTTTGGAATTAATATCCAGCAGGTATGGAAAGCATGGTTGGAGACTTGAAAAAGGTTTTGAAGTGGTGTTTCATTTGGATATGGATTGTTTTATTGTGCATTTCATTTTGAACACCTATACATTATTACTTTATCATGAAGTTTAATTTGTAACACTAACAACCACTGTTTTATGACCACATAAAATAAAATGTATTAATTAATCTAGGAGCTCTTTCTTATAGAGTATTTTCTGCTTGTCTAATGTGTGTCGGCAGTGCACCCAGAATAGCCAACAAAATATTAACTTTTGTTCGTTCGTGCATCAGCTGATACAGGATTTTGTAAATGGCGCTTTGTTTGTTTCGTATACGTCAAGTTGCCACTCACTGACTGTCAGAATCTCGCCAACTTATATGAGACAGACCATATTGTGTGCCGGAGGGGTGGCGAATTGGCAGTGATGAATAAAGAGAGTGGTGTTACGTTCAAAATTATGGCATTCTTAGTTACGCTAAATTAAGCAGACAGCTATTTGTTCAAGTGGTCATATAAATTTCAGTTATAATTTCTTGTAAAATAAACTGTAATGAAGCTGATAGAGGATGTGACGGGAGGGTGTAGCTTGATATGGCTGGCAGGTGGCGAGAGGGGGTGGCTTGACACGGCGGCACGGAATAGAAAGTGGTGGATGATCTACATGGAGTTGCGGGGGCAGGAAGCCTAAAATGAGTATTTTCGATTTAAAGACGTTGATGTAGTGTTTGTGTAGACGAGGAAGAATTATTATTATTTTGGTTACCGTGTGCAGCCAAAGTAGGTTAATAGCGAAGCAAATATTGGCATTTTTCTTTTCAAGTGGCCAAGCCTATCAAACTTCCACCACCTTGCAACTCAACCAATGCTTTGTAACATTTTGTATACCGCCAACATGTAAAAAGGAAAAAATTAACAATTACAGTAAGGATGAAACCCAATACTGTCTGGAGCATGCAGAGAGCAACTTTACGAGGGAAAAAAAACAATCTTTAGTCACAAAAGAAAACATCTTTGCAAATAACAATTCCTTGTTAAAATTTATTACGCAACATTTCCAGGCAAAACCATTTGCTTTGAAATACTTGTGATGATAGGTGCAACTATTTTCAGCGATGGATAATCTTGATAAAATGTTTACAATCACCAGCAAGTGCATGTGGCTGAAAGAGCGGATACACTTTTTTGCTAGACACCTGCTTCCCCTCTTGAAGGCATGTAAAGGGAGGAAGAAAGGTGCGCGGTTGATTGAGACAGAAAGAGGAGGGAGAGAGAGAGGATGCAAGGTCGCCACGCTGGTTGCTAAGCAACTGCTTCCCCCTTCTTGGAGGGTGTGTAAGGGGAGAGAGCAAGCCGGCGGCGTGCGTGATATATTTAACATCTAGTTACTATAGACGTTTGCATAAACAACCAGCTTAAAAACGATTGTTGCGGGAAACCTTAGGTGACGGGGCTAAAAGATATTTTGATTAATGCGATATCTGATAAACAATAAAAGTGGGTAGCTTTGTAATTATTTATATAGGAATTTTGCAGGGAACATTGAAAATTAATTGCTGATATGGTTTATCCGTACATGTGTTTTTGGTACATTGAGAGTCTACAGTACCATGTCATTGAACAATAATTTCTTTAATTGAATTTTGTGTATATGTGTGGGTGCATACATGCATCAAAGATAATATTTTTTAATAGGGGGGGAAACCTTCTAGGTTGATGAATTTCTCGGCACTCTATTAATCGGTCACCATCAAGACCCATTGAACTGGTGGCAGGAAAACAAGGAATGTTACCCCAAAATCAAACCAAAGCTTGTTGAAGAAATTTTATTTTTACATGGCAATCTATAGATTATTTTTTCTATTTTTGTAATATTTTATGTTTATGACAGGGCACATTTATTAGTAAATTTTTTCTGCCAAGAAGAAGAAGAAACCAACTTTTAAATTGTAAACATTTTTCTGACTATTTGTTTTATATGTATCAATTTCTTTCTGTACATGTTAGTGTGGGTAACCAATACGTTTCAACAAACTTGCTGCTATTTAATAGGCAAGTGAAACAAATTTGCGTGTGTGTGTATTTCTCATTCAGAATTGTAGTCAGTCTGCACATATTAAAAGTAATTTTTTCAGTTTTATGAATTAAAAAGTCTCGGCTATTTAACTTGCATCTAACACTAAAAATAGTTTAATGCATTTAGTATATATTTAGCATTAGTTCAAGAAGGATTTTAAAAAAGTACATCCAAGCTTGAGCTTGTCTTGTAAATTAGGTGCCTTGAGATCTACTTGACTGAAATTGTGGTAAGGTTCAAGCTTGGCTTGGCTTTACGTTATTTTGCAAGAGCTTGAACATAAAAAAATTGGGGCTCACCCATCTCTAAATCAAACGACTGAAAAAACACCCTACGTATGACGTGCTTGGTTCTTTCGTAAATATGTTGTGTATCATAAGCATTTTATACTTGTGTTAGTATAAAACTCTCTAATTTATTAAATTAAATTTCTACTTATATTTTATAAATAAATTGTAATATTTTATTTATAATTTATATGTCAAAAAATACAAGAAAAGAGGTGTGTTGGTAATGCCAAGTAAGAAATAGATCTTAACCAAAATATTTTTACATTGAGCGTGCATAAATATGGTGCATTGCCCCTTTGGTGTTATTTTCTAGATTTAGTTAAGGAATAGCCTGAAAGTAGGACTTAAGTACAGGTTCAGAAAAGTTGTAAGTAACCGTAAATGGACTACACATGAGCATCGCAAGCAGAGTTGACGATATTCTGACAGACAGGTTACCACTGCATTTCTTGCCATGACACCTTACACCCCACTTACTATTTCTACGACTTAAATCTGCTCCCAACAAGCGGAAAAAGTGAGTGAGAATTGCAACCTTGGAGACTTGCAAAGCCTAAGAGACAAATAACATAAAATACTGAATACCAAGTTCGGTCATGGCTACACAGCTGCAATGATGGGGTATTTTTCAGACAGTTCATTACGGGGTAATTATTAAGACATGTTAAAAAAATTTGCTGATGTTGGAAAAGAACAGTTTTTTTTAGATGGTTTTCTAAAAGTACTTCAAACTCTGTGAAGATATGTTTTTTAAGAGGCATAAAACTTGTAAATTCTAAAACACACCTGTATTGATGAAAACTGAGAAGTAAATAGCAGACAGCAGCTGGGTGATAATCAGATTTTAATTTCATTTTTCTGTTGTGAAAAACATGACTAGAAGAAAAGTACAGTAATGCTATAAGCATAAATAAAATGTAACCATGGTTTAAACATTTTCCAACAACCTGCAAATGCTTATAGTAATTCTGCACATCGTATTGCACAGCTATCAAACTTAATGATGCTGCGTGTAAAATTTACTTTACCTCAGTGTGTAGACAAAACAGAATCAACAACCAACATGATAAAATGTTGACTACTTGAATCAGATTATTTTGGATGGATCAATGGTGTTGATGAATTGAAGAATCAACTCAACCCATTCATACTGGAAACATAAAATGAAATTCCGTGATTTTCATAAAAAAATTAAGCACTTATTTTTCATTAAAACCACTTTTTACACCCCCTGATTTTATACCTATGTCTTTTTGGTCCCATTTACTATTTTTACAGCATACATTTCCCTCTTTTTACNTACACCCCCTGATTTTATACCTATGTCTTTTTGGTCCCATTTACTATTTTTACAGCATACATTTCCCTCTTTTTACGCTTTCCTGCACGTTGCAACATTGTTTCCTGTTGCCTTCAAAAGTGTGAAAAGGGCATTTCACTTATTTATAAAACAACAAACAACCAACTAACTTACTGATTTTGTGTATGTATTCTTAAGAATTTTTGTGTTTTGCTGAGTAATGAACTATACAGTAACCATAACATGTCATAACTGAACACACACTTTTTTTGCTAATTGCTAGCTAATAAAGAAAGACAGAAATTAATTTTGTCAATTTGAAATGTATTTTTGAAAATGCAATAACAAAATGTATTAAACTGTTTCAAGCAAAAAAGTTTTTTTTTGCAGAAATTGGTTAATTTTATTTGCAATTTCCCACTAGCCCTTTAGATGAGTTTCCCACTAGCTCTTTAGATGAGACATTTTATTACAATCCCATTATGGTGTAGTGTACACCTACAGCAAAAGCCAAATGGTTACCATACATTTTTGCAAATGATGCATACAAGTAGCTACCTGNTACACCCCCTGATTTTATACCTATGTCTTTTTGGTCCCATTTACTATTTTTACAGCATACATTTCCCTCTTTTTACACTTTCCTGCATGTTGCAACATTGTTTCCTGTTGCCTTCAAAAGTGTGAAAAAAACATTTCACTTATTTATAAAACAACAAACAACCAACTAACTTACTGATTTTGTGTATGTATTCTTAAGAATTTTTGTGTTTTGCTGAGTAATGAACTATACAGTAACCATAACATGTCATAACTGAACACACACTTTTTTTGCTAATTGCTAGCTAATAAAGAAAGACAGAAATTAATTTTGTCAATTTGAAATGTATTTTTGAAAATGCAATAACAAAATGTATTAAACTGTTTCAAGCAAAAAAGTTTTTTTTTNGAAATGTATTTTTGAAAATGCAATAACAAAATGTATTAAACTGTTTCAAGCAAAAAAGTTTTTTTTTTGCAGAAATTGGTTAATTTTATTTGCAATTTCCCACTAGCCCTTTAGATGAGACATTTTATTACAATCCCATTATGATGTAGTGTACACCTACAGCAAAAGCCAAATGGTTACCATACATTTTTGCAAATGATGCATACAAGTAGCTACCTGNATGTAGTGTACACCTACAGCAAAAGCCAAATGGTTACCATACATTTTTGCAAATGATGCATACAAGTAGCTACCTGGAACACAAATACGTTTGAAGTAAATAAATACTGAGCGAGACAGGAGATTGAGCTTAAAATTTCATTGGTTACATCTCTGAATTGGCAACTGCATCTACATAATATTTCCTGGCTGTTGAAGGTCTGATTCATCACTGGGAATCGTTGACAACTGCCCCTTCACTTAAGACAGTCTATTTTCAGCATGTGAGCTAGCCCACCGACAGTTGTTCTGCTATGGATGCCCAAACATGTTGCCATGAATATACACACCTTGGCTGCAGATCTGCAGGGCCTCGGGCGAGGTGCCATGTCACCAGCTTCCAGCCAGCCGGCAAAGTCCGGTGAGTTGCAGTTGAAAAATGAAGAGTCGTGGCTCATGTAACCTGCAACAAATTAGAACAATGAGGGTCTTGTAACAAATATTAAATTTTTTTTTTTTCACTGACCTTAAGTAACAAAAGTGCCGTGCTGCTTATTATTTAAGTGCAATACAAATAAGTACTAGAGTTGTTCATTTGCTAAGGCCAGCAGAAAGGTTTCCACACAGTTATGCACTATCTGTATAGATTACTGCAGTCAAACCAAATTTCACCTATTAATGCAGCACGTAATCCTTATGAACATTACCATAATAGTGATATAAAAATGGATACTTCAATATCACTGAATTCCAAGATATTAAAAGTGTTTGAACATGTAACTTTGTATAAAAATAGTGTAGCGACATGTGGATGTGTAACTTTGTAAACTGTGTAAATAGTGTACGTATGTGATGCCTGGGTAACATTTTTGAACTTCTCATGCTTGATGGTGCTGTTGATCACCCTGATTCCAACATCCTGGAAGTTGGCGCTATTGTGCCAGCTAGTCCTACAACCATCTTGGTGGTGAGTGGTTGTGTTCATCACTCATGAATTCTTAATTTAAAGTAGTTGTGGATGTTGCATCCAAAAGTTTTTTACAGTTTGCAATTTGGGTATGCAACATTTTTGGTCTCCTCTGGGCCAGATACATTCCGGTAGTTAATTGATAGTTTCTTTTGGATGTGTAAAATTAGGTTTGGCACACACGTTGCACATTGTCCATTTTGGCACGCGTGTTACACATTTTTTTATTTCAGACCGTGTGTTGATGCGGACAGTAAAGGAGATTGCAAGTTCAACTGAAATGAAGTTCCAAGCACGCAAAGTGACTATCTCCATGATCTGGTGATTGTACTAATTTAAATTGAGTGGACTGAGGTAAGAAAGACCAAAATGATACTAACACTTTATTTATGTCAATACAGCCTTCAGCATCAAATTAAGTGTAAAAATTGTTCTTTATTAAATCTGCCAAGAAATATTTAACTCAATGATACATCAAAATCTAGTGTTACTGTTGTATTTTTCTTACCTTATCTACCATTTTTTTTAACAGTAGTAATCATGAACAGTCTTATTTTTCAATTATAAACATACATAAAATATTCAGAAAAGGTTAAGACAGATGCTATAACAATCAACATGATAAAATTACAAGGGAAACAATAAAAAAGAACCTTGCAATCTCAGAGCATTACTTGTGAATCAATTATTTTTTGTGGAACAGCCTGTCATTATCGATTTGGACTTTNACCTTGCAATCTCAGAGCATTACTTGTGAATCAATTATTTTTTGTGGAACAGCCTGTCATTATCGATTTGGACTTTATCTTGACAAGCATTTCTGTCACTTTGTTCATACTTATTTTGGTCCCACTTTGCTAAGCTTGCTTCCTCCTTTAAAGTTGAAAGGTCATTCAACTGAAGTGCCATTTCAAGTTGCTATTAGCCTCTGAAAATAACATGAAACAAAATGATGTGAGATTTGAAATGTTNACCTTGCAATCTCAGAGCATTACTTGTGAATCAATTATTTTTTGTGGAACAGCCTGTCATTATCGATTTGGACTTTTATCTTGCCCAAGCATTTCTGTCACTTTGTTCATACTTATTTTGGTCCCACTTTGCTAAGCTTGCTTCCTCCTTTAAAGTTGAAAGGTCATTAGACTGAAGTGCCATTTCAAGTTGCTATTAGCCTCTGAAAATAACATGAAACAAAATGATGTGAGATTTGAAATGTTCTTTTGTTTACATTCACCATGATGGATCACTACACTAGGCCAGAACAAACAAAAGATATTACTTACTCTTCAGCAGCTTTTTTTTTTCCTTTCTTTTTTTTTTCATACCTCAAATTGAGGTATATACACATCTTTTCCTTTTCCAATATTTTGGCTTATTGCCTTTTTTTCAGTCTTCCTTTACTGCTCATTTTTCCTTCCCATTCTTTTCTTTTTTTTTTTTTCTTTCTCCTCTACATACACGCAATATTTCTGATAAGCACACTGAGCAACATCTAGAAGCCCTCTCGTTGTTGGAGCTAAATATGACTTATTGTCGTACATTTTCAAGGCTGACTTCGCAATCAACACAGACATCAAAGTTCATTCAAAAAACCAAACCCTGCCATCTGTTAGGATTCTTACTAAAGCTGAATACCCTCTCCCTANTGAAGCTGAATACCCTCTCTCTACATCCAAATTTCCATAAAAATACTGCTAAGGCAGCCTCAACTACTGTCAAGACTGTTGGAAACTTTGGATACCATAAAATATTTTTAATGTCATGAAATGGCACTGCAAGTACTGTATTTTATCACATATAAGTCGTACACTGTATTAAAAATTTTTTATTGAGAAAAATGAACTGCTTCCTCCACCCCCGCACTAACTTTTCATTTACTCCGAATTCACGGCCCGCGGCTCGATTTCCAAACTCTTCAGCGAACAAAATCACTTTCATTTTGAAACCTGCGGTGAAAGTACTTCGCTTTTCCATCACGAAACTCGAGCGCACTTCTTCACTGCCACAACATCGAAACAACACTACATTAGCGTTGCAACGATATGTCAGACAACCGATAATATTGACACCAAAATATCAATATTTATATTGATAAATAAAATTGGACGATAGGTATATCAATATCCATAGAAACGAAATATCGAGACTTGGCTGACTATGATTATTACGTCTGATCACGTCTTAACTAGTTGTTTTGTTTTGTTGTGTCGTACATCTGCGTGAATTGGAAATTGTGAGAAATATACAATACATACATTATGAAGAAAAGTAAACTGTAGAGTTATTTTAAAAACCTTGCCACGCACTTGAAGCATCATAAAATTGATGATGATCCATCCCAGAGGTAATTTATTTAAGTTGTAGAGATTAATTAGTGCATTGATGTCTGCAAAAATACTGAAAAAGAGAAAATCTTTCTAGATTTAATTGAGCGAGTTTAATACTTTTAGGTTAGTTTTTGTTTATACCGAATAGTGTTGTACCAAATGCCATGCATGAGTCAATGTAACAACGATGCCGATGAATCAATATATATACAGTAGAACCTCGATTAACCGTGTCTCGATTATCCGTGTTTGCGATTAACCGTGCTCACTATTCCGGGAGAATTTTTTTTTTGTTTTTGTAAGGGGTTCAATTCTAAAAAACGTACAGGCACAAAGGAAAGTGAGTAAGCAGGAAGTTTGATGTATATAAGTTCCTAGAAACTTCAGACAGAGACCCGGTACTACCGAGAAAAAAGTGCAGCCGAACCTTTATTAAAATTTTCTAGGAATTTAAAGTATGGCCGCTTACTAGCTAGTCTAAGAAATTGTCCCCTCTTCTCTTCCTTTTCAAACGGCTCAATTGTTCATTTCACACTTCTCAGTTTGGTTCTGGCCGTCGCTTTACATAGTCCTTCCGAGCGGTCAACAATGAGTGCTAAACGTAAACGTGTCGTGCTTTCTCTAGAGAAAAAAGTATCGATTATAAACCGTGCTGTAGATCGTGGTGAAAGTTCAAAAAAACTTTCGGATGAGTTCGGTGTGGGTGAACAGACCTTGCGTGACTTAATCAAGCAAAAAAATGACATTTTCAAGTTCATATCTTCTGCAGAATCCATTTCTGAGCTATCAGCTGCGAGAAAAACTATGAAAAAGTCATCATTATCTGACATGGAATCTGCTCTTTTTGAGTGGTTTAAACAGAAGTGTACTGAACGAATTCCGATTTCTGGGCCAATGGTTAGTGAAAAGGCAGAATGGTTTCATGAAAATTTCAAAATTGAGGAAAAATTTAATGCTTCCCAGGGCTGGTTATTTAGGTTTAAAACTCGACACTGTATAAGACAGTTGGACATCCAAGGGGAATCTCTGAGTGGAGACTTGACTGCTGCAACATTGTTCAATGAGGAATTCAATTCATTGCTTTCAACGTTGAACCTGTCCCCTGACCAAGTGTTCAACGCAGATGAGTCAGGTCTATTCTGGAAAATGCTACCCTCAAAATCACTCGCTGCGCGATCTGAAAAATCAGCTCCTGGACACAAATCTAGCAAAGAACGACTGACCATTATGACGTGTTCAAATGCGACTGGGACACACAAGCTCAAATTAACCGTAATTGGGAAAGCTAAAAAACCAAGATCTTTTAAAGGAACAGAAATGAGATGTTTTCCATGTGACTATTACAATCACCCAAAAGCTTGAATGAACCAGGCTATTTTTCGTGAATGGTTTTTCAACGTTTTTGTACCATCTGTAACGAAATTTCTGGATGAGAAAGGGATACCAAAAAAA